>JAQZBX010064878.1:0-16426 GCA_029593785.1 Cabassous unicinctus | reverse complement strand
TCATTACATTTTTCAACTGAATAATATTCAGTATATACTACATTATGTTTATTCATTCCTTGGTTGGTGGATATTTGGGTTGCTTTATCTCTTGGCAATTGTGACTAAGGCAGGTATGAACATCCATGAGCAAATATCTGTCTAAGTGCCTGTTTAAATTCTTTTGGGTATATAACTTCTAGTGGGTTGACTGGGTCATGTGGTATTTCTATTTCTGAGGAACCACCAAAACCTTCCATGGCAGTTGCACTATTTTACATTGCCATCAGCAATGAATTAGTGTTCCTTTTTCTCTGCATCCTCTCCAACAGTTGTAATTTTCCATTTTTTTTAGTACTCACTCTAAAAGTTGTGAAATGGTATCTCGTAGTTATGGTTTGCATTTCTCTGATGGTTAATGATGTTGAGAATCTTTTCATGTGTTTTCTGGACATGTATATACTTCTTTGGAGAGAGCTCTATACCTGGCTTCTGTCCATTTTTTAAAAATTGAGTTGTTTGTGATTTTGTTGTTAAGGTGAAGAATTTCTTTACATATACTGGATAGTAAACCTTTATTGGATATGTGGTTTCCAAACATTTTCCTCATTGTGTAGGCTGGTCAAAGATACAGTCCTTTGAGCACAGAGTTTTTTTTCCATTTTTGATGAGGTCAGTTTATTTTGTTTTTTTTCTCTTGTTTCTTGTACTTTGGGAGTAAAGTCTAAGTAATCATTGCCTAACACAAGTTCCTAAAGATGCTGCCTTATATTTTCTTCTAGGAGTTTTCTAGTTCTACTCTTATATTAAGCTTTTTTATATTATATTTATATTTTGATCTTATATTTAGGTTGTTATCTTTTATAAATTGTGAGGTAGGTGTCCAGATTCATTCTTTTGCAAATGGAGATCCAATATTCCCAGCGCCATTTGTTGAAAAGACTATTCTGTCTCAATTGAGTGGTCTTTAGTCTGGTCCCTTGTCAAATATCAGTAGGTCACAACTGGAGTGTTGATTTCTGAAATTTCCAGTTGATTCCATTAGTCTATATGTCTTTCCTTCTGCCAGTACCACGCTCTTACGATTAGTACAGCATTGTAATTACTTTTAAGATCAGGAAGTATGAGTCTTATAATTTCATTATTCTTATTCAAGATGGCTTTGTCTACCTTTCCATATAAAACTAATGATTGGATTTTTCATTTCTGCGAGATCTGGGTATTTAAAGGCCCCACAGTAGCTAGCATAATATTAAACTTCCCTTCTCGGTAAGTCTGCTTTTGCCTCAAATAAAGTGGCTAAATGCTGTGGATTATATAGGCCTTTCCTAATAAAAGAAAATAGGCCAACAAACCAGGCCCTTGATTTTAAGGCTTGCATTTATGAAACTTAATGTTGTAATAATGAAATTAAGCATAAGTGTAATTAGTACCTATGAGTTGCTCTCTGAAAACTTTCTAGCTACTCAATAGTGGTCCCTCTCTAAGCCAAACTCTGCAAATAACCTCTATACCTTCCCTCTGAATGTGGGACATGACTCCCTAGGATGAACTACCTGGCACCAAGGGATTATTAACATGTGTTAGTCAGTGATGCATTTGAAGAAAGAATTTGATTAAGGAGGAAATATTAAATAAAATAGAATTTTTATGTCCAAGAGATTGCAAAGTGAGTTGGGATGCCATTCAGGAGATTGCACTTATGCAGATCACAGCCAGACTTCATAAACTGCCAAAATAAACAAATCCTTACACAAAAGTGCTTGGGAGTGCCCTAGGGATATCCAGACACCATAGTCTAGCCACATAGCCTCATGAAATTAACACTCCCTCAGTGGGCCTTACCCTGGAATATGTGCAAATCTATTTCCCCAATATAGCATAGATGTACCCATTTCTAAATTCCCTAATCAGGATTTTTCTACTGCTTTTATCTGACCCTATAATTTTCAATTCACCTGTTAAGTATAGTTCTCAGAGATTAAAATCCTAGGATTGTTTATATGCTGGTTGAGCCCTGAAGCCTAGTAGCTACACTCTCAAGTCCTGTGCTCCAGTTCTTCAGGTCTGCTGTGTCCAACCAACTAAATTCATGAGGATGGACCAGCCCTACCCCAAAAATAAGGCATATCTTCAACTGCAAGCAAAACAATTCCATTTTTATGACTGCATAATATCTACCTCTGTTCTCAGACTAACATCTTCCTAATCTCCTCAAGAATGAGGAATGAAAAAAATGGAGGAAGGGGGACCCACTGACCAAAACAGCTTTAATGCTATGGCAGCTGTAACATTGATAGAAATAACAGATTTTTTAAATGAAAAAAAAAATCAATTTTTATTGATTTTTCATATACTGGAAATGAATACCTGGGCAACAAATTTAAAATGAATGCCATTTACAATTGCTCAATAACATGAAATACTGAAGTGTAAATCTATCAGAACATGCACAGGGCTTGCATCCTGAAAACTACGAAACAATGATGAAAACACAGAGACATGTTGCATTCATGGATTGGAAGAATCTACATAGTAAAGATGGTTATTCCCTTGATTGATACTCAAAGATATTACTAATCTGATCAAAATTGAAGCATGAGTTTTTTCTAGATGTAAGTAAGATTATTTTCAACTTATATGTAAGATAACAATTAAAATAACTAAATCCATTTTGAAAAAGATTAAAGTGCAAGGAAAGAGACATACATATGCAAAAAGAAGTCCTTCAGAAACAGATGACAGAATGAAGTAGACAAATTTTGCTCAAGTTCCACAGAGCAAGATTACTGGAGTCACAGACAGTAACACTCTAAGGTTTAGATTTTTGACAGATGCTTGAATCTTAATTCTCTTAGAGCATGGTCCCTGTCCTTAATAATGCTCTTTATGGCCTTGGCCACTTTGGTATGAGCACATGAACTTGTTAACATTTCCTTCTGATTTGGCTAAAATATACTATCTAACTGGCTTTTTAAATAAATGCTATCAATTTGGGCTCACTTTTCTTTGGGTGCCATCCAACTTCTTTTATTAATTTTTTGGTTCTAGGTCAATTGGCTTCCTACGTAATTGGACACAGCCCTGAGACATTTTATATGGCAAATATCAAATAGTCAATATAGCTGTACATAGAAAGGAGTTCCTGCCTGCCCTGAAATAATATTTGGAATCTATTTCTGGGATTTGGCTTTTTAAAATGAACTTCACAAGTATAGAACTTGAAAAGAACTGGGGAGCATGTAAATATGGGGATGATAATTTTTTTAAAGAATCTACAAAAAAGGCATATTACATAGGGTCAGCCTAAATTTCCTTTCATTTAGCTCTACCTGATATTCTCTATACTAAAGAGTTTGTTGATTGATGCTTAACATCTTCTAAAAATATGTCACAAAATATTAAAATACCATTTGACAACCCATTGTGGTCTTTTAGACAAAGATAGATCAATGGATCAATACTATACAATGTATTGGATTTACAAAAGTAAAATCCATTGTCCTGGATCTATTATTTTGGTAAAATAATTTCTCCTTCAAATGCTCTTTGACATCACCCATTTTTGTCCTTCATGATCTACTTTTATGAAAAAAATATTTAGATAATTTTATTTGATAGGAGAAAATATGGAATTTGAGTTCAAAATCATTTTGTTATGGAAATGGGAGTGGGTAGGAATAGTAAGAAAGAGAGAAAGAAGGAGGGAAAAGGTGAAAAAGGAAGGAATGGAGGAAGGAAGGGAGGATGGGAGGAAGGAAGGAAGGAAGGAAGGAAGGAAGGAAGGAAGGAAGGAAGGAAGGAAGAAAGGAAGGAAATAAACCAATGAAGTAATTGTTGGAATGGAAGAGAGGGTTGTATTCCAAAATTTATAAGATCTATCAAGACTTGGTAGACAGAAAATCACTTTCCTGGACCCTTTGTCTTAGACTTCTGTGATATTATCACTACAAAATAATGTCTTAAGGTTATTTTCTGTAATACAATATTTTGAAGTATTTTTTCACATTTTTTGTGAAGACACCATTGAGAGTATGCCAATTATGATTTCAAAGTTTTGAAATACTTGTGCAAATATTTGATTAAAAATCTCGTTTAGACTATTGCAAAACATAATGAATGGTATTGGCTAGGTCACTTACCATGCTCAATTTGGTGTTCTCAATTTAAAACACGAATTATCTATTTGATAAGGATTTTAGAGATATCAAATGAGTGAGTTTATGAAAGTACATAATCAAAAGCAAATCACAGTAAACATTTTTTAAAATGAATTATATACCAGAAAATATTTTTTGAAGAATTATCATGAATTCAATAAACTTATTATGTCATTTATTTTTAATTTTATGGCAGCTTTATATTATATTTCCATAACAGTAAACTTCACTTTTTTTTGTAATTTCATATAAATTGTAATATAATGTGACATTAAGAGGATTCTGCATTTTATACTATTTGCAGTTTTATAATTTTTTCATTTGCAATAAGGTTCATATTATCTTAGTCTGCCACAACATACCTATTTTACTTAATAAAACTTACAAGTGAATGGAATAAACTCAGTTCAACGTAGTTTATTGCATACATATGACCATTTTATTGGCAAGTTCTGATGTCATATTAAGCAATGATGAGAAAGAAAATTTTCTAAATGTATTGCAAAAAGATATATATATTTTTTCAAATCATTGACCAACGCAGTGAGTCCAACACCTTTGCATTCTGGTATATAAATTCTCATATCATGAGACAGATAGCTAGTGATGGCAACACTAATGGAAGGGGAACCCTCTGGTTCTGCAAAGTGAGCATCAGAGGAGAGGGAAGAAGGGTGTTCTCATAGCTACTCACTTTAAGGATGACCTTTATAACACCTTGATTTGCACTTTCTTTTAGCTTCAAAACTGTAAGCCAATAAATTCCCATTGCTTAAGCCAAATTGTTTCATGGTATTTGTGGAGCAGCTTAGGAAACTAAAACACTGGCCATTATCTGAAAAACTGTGCTGAACCCTGATATGTGATGAGTTTTAAACTACAGCAGTCTTTATATTTTAGATAATCAAGTTTTCTTTTTTTAGGTAATTTGGAACTCTGTGTGACCACTGTGTCCTTCCCTTTAATTTTAGATTGCTTCTGTGCTTTTTGGTACAATGATAACTTCCAGGCCCATTTTGAACATGTCCTTCCCTATATCTGAAATCAGTCATTTCTTCCAGAAGTTCTGGTTTCCTTTTATGGTGACTGAATTTAGATACAGTAATTTAGGCATTAGTGGAATTTATTACTGCTTGGTAATAATTGATTTTAGAACTTTATGAAGACAGAGCTATAAAATAATGAATTGCTCAAAAGAGATCATGAGGTGATTGAAACTTAAGAATATAGAGCTTTTACAAAATTTCTTTGATATTATTGATTTGATTTTATATTTTGCTGCATATCTTGATACTTAAAATGAACTTATTTCTTTGTATTCTTCTCTTATAAATGATCATTTCAAAATAGCCATGACAACATTTATTTCTAAAATTAAATGTATTGATTGCCTTTTTAATTTCCTTTGAAGATTATTTTGTTTTCTTATGATATTCCTATAGGAGTTAAGGTCAAAAAACTTTTATAAATTAATATGACTCTGGTCACAATGATAATGGAAAATTGATAAGGCATACATTATTGATTTCAGAACTGAGTAAGAAGACATCACTACAGATTCTAGTTACCAAAATAAAAGTAAGGACATGCTATGAACAGCTTTATAGTAAAAGCTTTGACAATTTAGATGAAATGGACAAAATCCTAGAAAGACACAAAATAACAATTGTTATGCAAGAAGATATATGCAAACTCAATAGCCCTATTTCTGTTAAAGTAATTGCTTTGTAGTTAAAAACCTCCCCACAAAACAGGCTAGATCTAGATGACATCAATGGTGAAGTCTGACTAAAATTTTTCTTAAAAGTCACTATCAATTATACACACATTCATGCAAAAGAATTGAAGACGAGCAAATACTTTTCCATTCAAACTATGAGGCCAGCATTACCTCTATGCCAAAACCAGACAAAGGCATTAAAAAGAAAATAAAACTACAGACCTTATCCTTCATGAATATAGATATGGAAATTCTAAACAATATTTATCAAATTGTATCTAACAATATAAAAGAAATGATAATACGTCATGAAAAAGTGGGGTTTCTCTGCTGAAAGCTTTGTTGATATCAACCATAGAAAATGAATCAATGTAATTCACTGCATTAAGAAACAAAAAAAAAAAAAGATGATTTAAACAGACACAGAGAAGTCTTCTGATAAAATTCAACACCCATTACTGAGAAAAATTCTGAGAAAACTAAGAATAAAATTCAAATTGCTCAATTTGACAAAGGAAGGACATCTAGCAATAGTTAATATATAACTGTTCAGTGCTGATTAATAGCCATCCATAATGGCAAAAATACTCTTTTTCTTCACAGACAACATTATCATTAATATAGGAATTCTAGTGGTATATTAAAAAATGTAAATGGAAGTAGTAAATGAGTTTAGTAAGTTTTGAGGATAGTGAGATCAATAAAATATATTTTTATTTCTGTATACTATTGTGATGGTTAGGCTAATGTGTCAACTTGGCCAGGTAATTGTGCCAAGTGGTTTGGTCAAGCAAGCATTGGGCTAATTGTATTACAAGGAGATTTATGGAATTTAGACATCATTGAGTTTACTGCATAGATGGCTGATTACATCCGTGATCAACCAGGGAGATTGCTGTAGGCAATGAATGATGTTTTATCCAATCAGTTGAATGCCTTAGAAGGAGAAGTGATTTAAACATTCAGAAAGAATTTCCCAGCTCCTCTTTGGTCTGCCAACATCTCCCAGAAACTCATCAAGGACCTTCATTGGACTTTCATCTGAGCCACTGATTTGCAGTCTGGCTTCAGAATCTGGAGTTGCGCATTCCCATGATCATGTAAGAGAATTTTATAAAAGCTCATACTATTTAAAGATACCTCCTGTTGATTTTGTTTCCCTACAGAAAACTGACTTATACAGCTTGGTACCAGGAGTGGTTCTGGAGGAACAGAATCTTAAACATAGGATTTCTGAAGTGGTTCTGGAAGTTTGCAATTGACTTTCTACTCTGATTGTACTCAAGGGTACTAATGATTCCTTTTCCAATAATGAAGAGACCACTAACAGTCCATGGAGTTAGTTGGCAATGGAGATATGCAAACTATCATCACTGGATTCCCCTACTTCCATGCTGATAAGAAGCAAAGATCTGGGTGAGAGTGTTTTCATCAACTTAACAAAGTTTTGTGGAGTCAAAAGGTACACTGATGCTGGCTGGCTCCTCCTAGAAAGTCTGGATATAGATACAAAAGAAAGGGATGAGCTAAAGGTGTCAAATTTGCAACTTAAATGCTGCATGAATGATGTGAAAGTTACTATGTGTGCTCTAAAAGAAAATCTTATTTCCTGCAGCCACAAGCTTGAGATCTCTGAAAGCCAGATTCAGATTTTCATTGTAGAAAAGCACAGTTACAAAGGAAACTAAAATATCAACCTCCCAGAGTGTCTGCTGTTAAAGTGAAAGCATTGATTAGAGAGGAGTGGAACTCTGAGGATTGGGATGGAGATATAGGAGATGATGATGATATTGGTGAATACATTGGAACCCTCTATTTTGCTGAGAATTTGCCAGATAAACCTGTGATGGCCTGCCCTGTGGAGACCATACTTTGTCAACCTTGTTTCACCCAACCTCCAGCCTGCCCCAGGGAGTCTGGAACCGTTTCCAACCCTGGGGTTGGTACCAGCCAAACTAAAGCCTTTACTGCCCAGCCTCTGGCCTGCCCCAGGGAGTATGGACCTCCTCCCAGCCCTGAGGCAAGTATTAGCCAAAATAAAATCTTCAATTCCCAGCCTCTGGCTTGCCCCAGGGAGTCTGGACCTTCTCCAAGCCCTGAGGCAGGTACCTGCCAAACTCCAGCATGCACTGCCCATTCTCCACCCTGCCATGAGTAATCTGCCTTCTAACCCCTGCCTGAAGAGATTAATCTTGTCTTACTAGATGAAAATGCTAAGGAATGCCCTGAGGTCAGTAGCTTGAAAGGCATTTCTAATCTTTCTCCTTGCCCACCCTTACCTAGCCTCTTCTCTTCAAGACCTATTACTGGACTGAAATTACAACAAGCCCTCAAAGATGAAATACAAAGTGTGACACATGAAGAAGTATGATATACCCTAAAAGATCTGCATGAGTTTTCCAACTTATATAGACAGAAATCAGGGGAATATGTATGGGAATGGATACTTAGGGTATGGGATAATGGTGGAAGTAATACAAATTTCAATCTGGCTGAATTTATTGATATGGGCATACTAAGCAGAAATTCGTGATTCAACATTGTAGGGAGAGGGTTTAGAACCAGCTCTAACAGTTTGTTTGGGTGGCTGACTGAAACATGGACCAAAAGATGGCCTAGCATGTCTGAGGTTGAGATGCCTGATTTGCCCTGGTATATGGTAGAAGATGGAATTAAAAGGCTTAGAAAGTTTGGAGTGGTAGAATGGATATACCATTTAAGACCTGCCTCCCGACCTCATGAATGTCCAGAAAACACACCTTTAACCAGGACTGTAAGGAATAAATTTGTAAGACTAACTTCATCTTCCCTGAAGAGCTGTGTCATTGATCTTCTCTGTAGTTCAGATATTACTGTAGTGAGGGTTGTAATGGATTTAGAATCCTAAAACATTATGGGGATGTTTGGATCTTGGGCCAATAGATGTCAAGTATTGGCAATTAATTGCCAAAGACAAGGTGGGCTTGGCTACTTCAATGAAAGGCAGATTCAAAGCAACAATCAAAGTAGTCTGAGTTGCATAGAGTTATGGCATTGGCTAATAGATCACGAGGAACCTAAAGTGAAATAGATGGGAAGTCTACTAAATACCTTCTGCAAGTATAAGCAGAAGTGTTCTAGGTCAAGGGAACAAAGCCTTAACTAGAAACACAGACACAGAGAATCACGTTCCCTTAATGAATTCCCTGACTTGAGACAGTTTACAAACCCAGAGCCCCTTGAATGAAGAGAAGGAAAAGTCTCCTTGGGGAAGGATCCTGTTAAACTGCCAAAATCTATACTGTTAATCTTCTTCCTAGCTTTCTCCAAGAATAATTATGGCCTTATATCAGAGTAACTGTGCATTGGGGAAAAGACAAAGATCAGACATTTTGGGGATTATTAGACACTGACTCAGAAGTGACATTAATTCCAGGAGACACAAAATGTCACTGTGGTCCATCAGTCAGAGTAGGGGCTTATGGACGTCAGGTGATGGATGGAGTGTTAGCTCAGGTTTGTCTCACAGAGGTTTCAGTGGTTCCCTGGGCCCATTCTGTGGTTATTTCCCCAGTTCCAGAATGCATAATTGGAACAAGCATATTCAGTAACTGGCAGAATTCCTACATTGGAACGCTGACTTGAGGAGTGTGGGATATTATGGTAGGAAAGGCCAATGGGAAGCCCCTAGAACTGCCCCTGCCTAGCATAATAGTAAATTAAAAGCAATACTGGAATCCTGGAGGGATAGCAGAGATAAGTGTCACCATGAAGTATTTGAAGGATGCAGGGGTGGTGATTTCCACTACAACCCTGTTCAGCTCTCCTATTTGGCCAGAAAACAGATGAATATTGGAGGATGACAGTAGATTATAGTAAACTTATCCAGGTGGTGACTCCAATTGCAGCTTCTGTCCCAGATGTGGAATCATTGCTTGAGCAAATTATACAATTCCCCTGATACCTGATATGTAGCTATTGATCTAAGAAATGCTTTTTTCCTCAATTTCCATTAGTAAGGACCAGCAGAAACAGTTTGCTATCAGCTGGCAAAGCCAGCAATATACCTTAACTGTCTTGCCTCAGGGGTATATCAACTCTCCAGCCCTCTATCATAATATTGACCACAGAGACCTTGATCCTCTCTCCCTCCCACAAAACATCACACTGGTCCATTATATTCATGATATCATGTTGATTGGACCTACTGAGGAAGAAGTAGCAAAGACTCTAGATTTATTGGTAAGACATTTGTGTGAGAGAAAATGGGATATAAATCCAACAAAAATACAGGGTCCTTCCACCTCAGTGAAATTTATAGGTGTCCAGTGTTGTGGGGCATGTTGAGATATCCCTTCTGAGGTGAAGGATAAGCTGTTGCATCTAGTACCCCCACCCCCATGACCGAAAAAGAGGCACAACGCTTAGTTGGTCTCTTTGGATTTTGGAGACAACACATTCTTCATTTGGGTGTGCTACTCCAGGCCATTTATCACATGACCAGAAGCTGCTAGTTTTGATTGTGGAAGGGAAAAAAAGAGGCTCTGTGAAAGGTCCAGGCTGCTGTGCAAACTGTACTACCACTTGGGCCACATGATCTAGCAGATTCAATGTTGCTGTAAATGTCAATGGTCAATAGAGGTGCTGTCTGGAAGCTTTGGCAGACCCTGTAGAAGAATCACAATGCAGACCCTTAGGATTTTGGAGCAAAGCCCTGCCATGCTCTGCAGACAATTACTCTCCTTTTGAGAAAAAGATTTGGTTTGCTACTGGGCCTTAGTAAAGAGTGAACCCTTGACCATGGGCCATCAAGTTACCATGAGCTGAGTTGCCTATCATGAGCTAGGTGTTGTCTGAAACATCAAACCATAAAGTTGGCATGCATAGCAGCACTTTATGATAAACTGGAAGTGGTATATTTGATATAGGGATTGAGAGGATCCTGAAGGCACAAGTAAATTACATGAGGAAGTATCCCAAATGCCCATGGTCACCACCGCTGCCATGTAACCTTCTATTTCCCAGCCCACAGCTTTGGTCTCTTGGATAGTCCATTATAATCAGTTGACTGAGGATGAGAAAACTCGGGCCTGGTTTACAGATGGTGTTGCACGATATGCAGGTACCACCCAGAAGCAGACAGCTGCATCACTGCAGCCATTTTTTGGATTATTCCTGAAGGACAGTGGTGAGGGCAAATCCTCTCAGTGGGCAGAACTTCAAGCAGTGCACCTGGTTGTTCATTTTGTTTGGAAGAAGAAATGGCTGGAAATGTGTTTGTACACTGATTCATGGGTTGTTGCTAATGGTTTGGTTGGATGGTCAGGGACTTTGAAACCACATGATTGGAAAATTAGTGACAAAGAGGTCTGAAGAAGAGTTATGTGAAGATGCCTTTCTGAGTGGTCAAAGAATATGAAAATATTCGTGTTCCACGTGAATGCTCACCAGAGGCTGACTTCAGCAGAGGAAGATATTGATAATCAAGTAGATAAGATGACCTGCTCTGTCGTCTAATGCTCAGTCTCTTTCTCCAGCCACTCCTGTCATTGATCTATTAGCTCATGAATGAAATGGTCATGGAGGTAGGTATGGAGGTTATGCATGGGTTCAGCAACATGGACTTCCCCTTGCCAATGCTGACTTGGCCAGAGCCACTGCTGAGAGACCAATCTGCCATCTGTGGACTTACTGAATGTCTTATCCGCTACCATGGCATTCACACAGAATTGTTTCTGATCAAGCAAATAATTTCACAGCAAATGATATGTGGAAATGCACACAAGCCCATGGAATTCACTGGTCTTACCATGTGTCCCATCATCCTGAAGCAGCTAGATTGATAGAATGGTGCAATGGCATATTGAAGACTCAATTATGGTGCCAACTATGTGACAATACCTTACAGAGCTGGGGCAACATTCTCCAGGAGGCTGTGTATGCTCTAAATCAGCATCCACTCTATGTTGCTGTTTCTCCCATAGCCAGGATTCATGGACCCAGGAATCAAGGGGTGGAAATGGGAGTGGCACAACTCACTCTTAACCATAGTGATCCACTAGGAATACTTTTGCTTCCTGTGCCTGCAACCTTAAGCTCTGCTGGTCTACAGGTCTTAATTCTAAAAGGAGGAGTGCTTCCACCAAGAAACACAACAATGATTCCATTGAACTGGACATTAAGACTGCCACCTGGCCACTTTGGGCTCCTCTTACCTCTGAATCAACAGGCAAAGAAGGGAATTACTGTACTGGCTGGGTTATTGATCCTCACTATCAAAGGGAAATAGGACTGCATCTACATAATGGGGGTAAAGAAGAGTTTGCCTGGAATACAGGAGATCCTCTAGGGCATCTCTTTGTGCTGCCATGCCCTGTGATTAAAGTCAGTGGATAATTGCAACAACCCAATCCAAGCAGGACTAAAAATGGCCCAGAATCTTCAGGAATGACAATTTGGTTCACCCCACCAGACAAAGAACTACTGCCAGCTGAAGTGCTTGCTGAGAGTAACAGGAACATGGAATGGGTAGTGAAAGCAGGTAGTGATACATATGAACTTCGACCATGTGGTCAGTTACAGAAACAAGGGCTTTAATAGTCATGAATCTTTCTTCCTTGTTTTGAAATGAGTATGATTGTCATATATAAAATGAATATCTTTGTTTTCTTTCCAAGCCTTTTCCCTTATCATATGACAAGTTGTATTAGTTTCATATCATAATATTTAGAGATGTCAAGTTTAAGAGTGAATATTACCCAAGGACTTGCAACCTATTTTGTATAGAATTAATGGGTTTCTGATTGTACTCAGGATAGTTGAATATTCTTATTTGGAAATATATATATGCATGTCTGTTATTGTTTTTACTTAGAGACTAAGTATGGTTTCAGGTAATGTGTATGGTTACCAAGTTGACAAGGGGTGGACTGTGATAGTTAGGCTAATTTGTCCACTTGGCCAAGTAATTGTATCCAGTTGTTTGGTCAAGCAAGTACTGGGCTAATTGTAATACAAGGACATTTATGGGCTTTAGTCATCATGAGTTTACTGTACAGATGGCTGATTACATCTCTGATCAACCAGGGAGATTGCCTGGTTAAGTGAAGTTTTATCCAATCAGTTGAATGCCTTAAAAGGGAAAGTTATTCCAGCACTCAAAGAGAATTTCTAAGCGTGTGTTTGGACAGCCAAGTTCTCCCAGAAACTCATCAAGGACCTTCATCAAACTTTCATCTGAGCCCTCAGTTTGGAGCTGCCTTTGAAATTTGGACTTGTGCCTTATCACGGATACATAGAGAATTTTTAAAATCTCATGCTATTTACAGATATCTCATGCTGATTTTGTTTCCCTAGAGAACCCTGACTCATACAAGTATCATTGAAATTTAGAAATTAAAAAAAAAATTTAAACGCCATTTTCAATAAATTAAAAAAGAAAATTTGAAATCCTTAGAGATAAATTTGACAAAAAGTGTGAAAGATCTGTACTCCAAAAATCACACATTTCTGAGAAATTAAGAAGATCTAAATAAATGGAGAGATATATAGTATATTAATGAATCAGAAGACAATATTTTTCAGATGCTGTTATGCCTGAAATATCTATAGATTCATTGTAATCTAAATCAGAATCCCGGCAGGCTTTTATTTTAGGAGAAATTGAGACACTACTTCTTAAATTCATATGGTAAAGCACAGAACCTGGACTAGGCCAAACACTTTTGGAAAAGAAGGACAAAATTTGAAGTCTAAAAGTACTCATTTTAATATTAAAGAAAGCTACAGTAATCAATAAAGTTTGGCATTATCAGAAGTAGACAGAAGAGGAATTACAATAATGTCCAGATATAGACCATACTTATAGATATATCTGATTTTTTTCATGAAGATTCAAAGACAAATCAGGGAAGAGAGGATAATTCTTACAAGGAGTCATTCTGTTATTGTGGTTCTTTAAAGAAACACATTTTGGGGCTATTTTTAACTCTAAATTCCTATAGTAGATTGGAAGCTTCCTTAAGAATATATGGCATAAAACAATTTCTCTTTAAGCTCAAACTCTATTAACAAACATTTTGGACTTGCTTTAGATGACTTTTCTGTTTTGGGTCATGATAAAGTGGTATCTTATAAGGAATTGTGTTTAATTACATTTTAGATGAGGTCCTTAATATATTATCTGTAACCAATTCCTTTTATTAAGTTCAGAGATAACTTTTTCATAACAAGAAAATTAAAAAAAATTTTGATATTTACATTATACTGCACAAGCCTATCCATATGTCACAAACAAAACGCACCCCTGGAAATTTTTTAATATTCCAAAATGAAAAACATACTTAGACTCAAGCAAATCATTACACTTGATTATTCAGACAGTATCCCAGAATTAAAACTCTCTATTTAAGAAATTCCTTTGCATTATCCAGGCCTATTACAGACATCCTAATTTATATATTTTTTAGTGAAAGTAAGAGACATTTCTCATTAGAGAAAAGAAGCCCAACAGATTTTTAATATTGCCTTAGGATTGAAAAAACTCATGTTTAATACATATTTCTTATATTAAAAATATTAAACAGTTGTCATTTTTGATAGTTTCTTCAGCTTTTTCTCCTAAGCAATTTAGTGAAATTGAAATTTTTTTGTACATAATTAATACTTTTGTAATAGTCCCCAGGGAAGTATTTTCCTTTCTTCTATTGTTTGGCAATTTCAATAGATTCCCTTGAGTATTTGTTAAGCAAAAAATAAAACTTCACCTTAGGTAGAATCCTGAGACGTGTTAAATTTCTGTTAAGATGTGTTTTTCTGAGTTTTGGTCTTTGGATCTTTGATATAACACTTCTAGCTAAAGATTAAGAAAACTTTTTAAAAAATTAACCAAAAGGGGAAGAATGATAGAGATACATTAGAATTCTTTTATCTGAATCTTGATTTATGTAGTCAACAGGAAGGAAGTGAATGTTGGCAATCATTTGAAAACTAAATAATTGTCACAATTCATCTGTTACTTAGGTTCTTCTTAAAAATGGTACATAATATCTCTTTAATAATTTAATAATGTCTTGAAGTGATTATAATTACCATTAATTTAGTTAGCCCACAGAATCTATCATGTACCTAATCGAAAATAAATGCCAAGATATCCTGTGAAAGGTAAGTCATAATTTAATTTTAACTTACCTCGTCTGAATCAGATTTTATAGCAAGAGTTTGGAAGTCCGTGTCAGGGAATTATATTTGCCCTTACATTATCCCAATTGATCTATTCCTTTTGATAGTGAAATAAATATTCTTATCTAATAAAATGGATGCATAAACATGTAATGGTATGTATATTTTAAAATACAACATGACTCTCTAGGTCATTTTCTCTATCCAGCTAAAAAATAATTGCAATTGTGGTGGATGAATTGAGGATGGAAATTTAGAGATCAGCTATCCTTTAGATTTTGAGGGTATCTCATTCCAATGCCTCAGTTAGGTGCTTGTGGTTCGCAGAAAATTGTCTTATTTATAAAAGCTCTGTATCCAATCAGGAGTAGAGTAAAATAAAGAGTCCTAGAGATGACAAGGACAGAAATAATGCTTAATATAAATGCTTTTGGTCATTTAATAAAGTCATGTTATAACTTAGTTGCAGAAATCCATGCCTTCATTTGTGGAATATGCTAAAAATCATAACTGCTTATCCTGCTTTAAACAAACATGTTTATACCAAGCTCAAGATAAAAAACAATCTGTATTTCTAGCAAATATAGGAAGACTATGATGAACAGAAAATGACAATGAAATAATAAAGAGGGAAGGACTTTCCTAGTTTTATTTAGTTCACAACATTATAATATTCCAAGGATAATGCATAAAATAATGTAGATTTATATTTTATTATAATATGAGAAAAATGATCAAATGAAAAAACTCAACAGATAATCAAAATAGAAATATTTTGTGCTGAAATGCAAGGTGCATATATACTCCTAGTACATATACATTAGTAAATAGTAATCTAATATACTCAAGAATTTTAGAGATCCAGTAGCACTTAAAGAATATTAGGAAAAAAGAATAATATAAGTTGTCTAGAAAACCAGAAAGATATCCTTAAATAAATTTAATTGAAGATTAAAGGTTAAATCATTTATGTGGCATACTTTTTTAAAATTATACCTTATATTTTTAAAAAAAGGAAAAGATAAAATTAAAGAAAGCCTTTTGAATATTTACTGGCAATTCTGAAAATTGGATAAGACAAATAGCTTTGCTCATGAAACAAAAAAGGATTTTTAAAAATTATAGTTACTATTTATGCAATATTTTTGGCACAGCACTAGTTAGTGACAGGAATGGCAACTAGTGCATAAAATAATGTTTCTTTGAAACTAGAAGTGACAGGTTCTTAATGTAATCTGCCCAACAAGAAAATAATATGAGATGATTATTAATGGAATATGCTGGAAAAAAATAAATTGAAGAGACCAATTTTAGTTGATTTTGATGTGTATTTCATTTCCTAAGTCATAAATATTTGGGCCATTCTTAATAATATACTGGAAAGTTTTCTAAGCATCATATATAAAGG
>JAQZBX010064877.1:0-16411 GCA_029593785.1 Cabassous unicinctus | reverse complement strand
AAAAAAAAAAAAAAAGCTCTGGATGATCTTTGAAAGAGGCCAGTTTCATGATTAGATTGAATTATTAATTCTTCCCAATGAAAGGCCACGTTTTTCTGTCTGTAGAATGGGGATAATACATGCCAGAGATAGTCTGAGGATGGAATAAGATGGCAGGTTCAAGTGCCTAACAAAATAAAGCAATGTTAGTTCTCTTCTCTTCCTCTCCCATGAACGTGTGTGCCCATAAGGAAAATGGACCCCTGGATGTATGTCCTCGATTTATTTTGAAGTTTTGGTTTGGACACAAATAGTTAAAGGTGATCCCAAGAATCCAAAGCTATCACACCAGACGGGAGAGGGGTGTGAAGACAGCCGGCAAATAGCAAGAAGGCCAGGGCTTGGGACTTGGCTATGCCACATGCTTGCTCCGTGACCTTGGACAAGTCACTTGATATGCTTGATATATCTTCTGTTCAGTGGAGTCAATTATGTCTGTCAGAGTTGTAAGGACTGTGTGAGCCAATGTATGTGAAAGTACGTTGAATAATGGAAAGCTCAGTTAACCTATCAAAGCTCTGAGCCTCATTTATGCCATTGTAGGATGGACACGGATAAGAAATGTCTGTGCAGATTCTCATGCCACCAGCCTAGGAAGAGTCCCCTGAGGGGCTGTCTTTGCTTTGAGGACAGATGCTCTATACACACCTCCCAGCCAGCCTCCCCTGAGGCCCCATCGAGGGAAATGCGGTCAGTGTAGCAGGCCTTGCTCTGCTTGAACTTGTTGCTACTGATTTGGTCAGACACAGCACTGCTCCCAAGTTGTCTTTGTAATTAAAGTATCTAGAGGGAGCCGATGTAACTCAAGTGGTTGAGTGCCTGCTTCCCATGTACGAGGTCCTGGGTTCAATCCCCTGCACCTCCTAAAACAAACAAACAAACAAAACAGCCAGGAACCAACCTGGAGCTTAGCCTCTGCGGTTGCTTTTTTCTCCTTTGTGAATATCAAGACAGCATTTCCCCATCTCTCGTCTTCTGGCCTCTCTCCTATTTTCTAGGTTTCTCTGCTGCAGGATCTTTAAATTTCTTGAGATGTAATTCTTCTGGGTCTGTATGCCTGCGGTCCAGTAAAAACAAGTGTAACAGAGGTTCTTAACTTTGGCTGAACATTGGAGCCACCTGAGGAAGTTGGAAAACTGTTGAAAGCCGGTCCCACCCTCAGAGGTTCTGACTTAATTGGTTTGGGGTGTGGCCTGGGATTAGTTTTTCTGAAGCTCCCCAGGTGATTGATTCCAATGTGCTAATCAGAGTTGAGACTCACTGAATTAGATGATCTCATCGCTGTTACTATCCTGGGCAGCTACTAATTCTCTGTAGCCTCCCCTCCCCAGTTTGAAGGCCATTCTCTTTGATGGAGAATATCAGAGTAAAATTGGATTCTGTTAGCAGAATCTCAGCCTTATTGTAATCATCTATTAACATTGCCCCATCTTCTCCAAGCAGTATGTTTCCCTCTACCTGACTCTCCTGGTTTACAAAACAACTTAAAATTTTTTTCTGCTTGTTGTCTTTGGCGCTTTTTCCCCTTTCTTGCTTTTTAAAAAATTGTGGCAAAATATACATAACATAAAAACCACTTCAACCATTTTTAAAGTATACAATTCAGTGACATTAAGTACATCGACAATGTTGTGTGACTTTCACCACTATACATTTCCAGAACATTTGCATCATCTCAAACAATCTCAGTAGCCTTTAGGCAGTAACTCCCCATTTCTCCCTCCCCACAGAGCCTGGTAACCACTATTTGCTTTGTGTCTCTGAATTCCCTTATTTTAAGTATTTCCTATAAGTGAAATCATACAGTATTTGTCTTTTTGTGTGTAACTTATTTCACTCAACATGATGTCTTTGATGTTCAAAAGTTTTTATTTTTTACAACATCCGATTTATCTATTTTTTGTAGTTCTGCTTTTGGTGTAAAATCCATTTTTGGCACTTTTCTTGAGTCTTGCCTCAAAATTTTGACACATTTTGCCTCCTTAGCACATTTCTTACAGGTCCATTCACCTCTTTTAAGGATTTGTGCTTCTCTTTCCATATTTTGTACATAGCTTTGTAAAAATCGGAGCTCTGTACACTCTAGGAGTTGGGAATACAGAGAGGTATAAGACAGACTCCTCCTTTTAAAGCTCACAGTGAAGTGAGTGGGATGGTCAGAAAGGCCCCCTCCACTCAGGGCAGCCCACGTTCTAGTGTAGAGAGCACCAAATCCAGGGGAAAGAGGAAGTGCAGGCAGTCTTCCCTGAGGGGGTGATTGATCTGGGAGCTCACAGAGTGCCTGGGTAAGAAGGGGAGTGGAGACCGGTGGGAAGGACATTCCAGGCAGACGGGCCAGCAGGAGCAAAGGCCTAGCATTGTGATTGGCACCCACAAGAAGTGGAGGCAGAGCGAGTGGATGCTGAGGCTGCAAAGGTGGGCAGGAGCCTTTTTGTGGGTCTTATAGGTCTTCCTTTTATGGAATTTATTTTGAGGGTCAAGAGTTTTAAGAGGGGGAAGTGGCATGATCCTGATTTTGATTCCATGGTGTTGGTGTGATGGTTTGATTGGAGAAGGATCAGACCAGAGGCAAAGAAGCCTGTTGCCTCCTATTTGAAGAAATGATGATGCCCCAGGCAGTGGGAATGGAGAGGCAGGGATGGGGAGAGAGGTGTTTTTTTTTTTAAGATTTTATTTATTTACACACACACACACACCCCGCCCTGTTGTTTTGCACTCACTGTGTTCCTTCGCTGTGTGCTCTTCTTCTCTTTAGGAGGCACTGGGAACCCAACCTGGGACCTCCTATGTGGGAGAGGGGTGCTTAATCACTTGAGTCACCTCAGCTCCCTGCTTTGTTTTGTCTTTCATTGTCTTTCCTCTTTGTGTCTCCTTGTTGCATCATCTTGCTGCATCACCT
The DNA here is from genome assembly GCA_029593785.1 of Cabassous unicinctus. Lineage (NCBI taxonomy): Eukaryota > Metazoa > Chordata > Mammalia > Cingulata > Chlamyphoridae > Cabassous > Cabassous unicinctus. The sequence goes on along the minus strand of JAQZBX010064877.1, from coordinate 13,473 downwards.
CACTGCAGCTGCCCATTGTGCCAGCTCTCTGTCTTGCTTGTCTTCTCTAGGAGGCACTGGGAATCAAACCTGGGACCTCCAATGTGGTAGGCAGGAGCTCAATCACTTGAGCCACATCCACTTCCTGGGAGAGCGATTTTGAGAAGGTTCAGCCAGGACTGGCTGACTAACTGGGGTGGGCAGGGCCCAGCTGGCCTATTCAAGACCTTTGTGCATATTAGAAAGTGGTGCCCCTATGGGCAGACACTACTCCAAGCAGAGGAGCTGGGGCTGGATTTCAGTTCTCACCTGTCTCTCAGCAGGGCCGTTGTGCAGAGTACAACATGCCCAATTGTTCTTGTGGCCCCAGGTGACAGTGTGAACAAGAGGGTAGAGTCGAAGATAACACCGGGATGTTTTGGATTATATGTAAGAATTTATTTCCTTGGCTATTACAAATGCCAAGAAAGCAAGATCATTTTCATCAGCCAGTTCTTGCTTCCTTGTCAAAATTAAATTCTTGATCTTCTCAGAGATGATATAATCAGCCAAGTGAGGTATAATTTGCCAAATGCTCTGCTGTTAGCTGAATGAACCCCATCCCTGCTCTAGCTAACCTCTAAGAGAGCTCTAAGATCTACATGGGGAAAACATAGTCCACCCACAAATTGACTGGAAACCACAACAAGCAAACAACAATAAACTCCACAGTTGGAACTTTTCATTCTGTTCAGTAGAATTGAATGGAAATGGGTGGTAAGATGGGTGCTCAGTCCAAAAAGCTGTCTCGAATGTCATCCTATACATCATAATGTGGGACATGTCTATCCCTTCCCCATAGCTTCCGGAGGTTCATTAAATAAACATTTATTGGGCACTAATTTTGTACAAGGTCTGTGCTAGGTTCTCTGTTAGGGAATAGATCATCTCAGACCTTCCACATCTAACCCAAATTCCTGGCAGTGGAACTGGCATGTAGTAATCATGCAAGCATTTTAGTCATTCCTGTTACTTACTGTGGCTAATACTCCATTTCAAGATTAATAATCATCCCCCTGCATGGTCAAAAGATGCCCATGACTGGGAAAATATTCCATGATATAACTTGAGTGAAAAAGCAAGAAACAGGTTTTTTTTTTCTCTCTTAGAATACTATACAGATAAATACAGCATGACAGTGGTTATTTCTGAGTGGTTTTCATCTTCTCCTTTATGTTTAAATCTATTATCTGAATTTTTAACATGGGCACATAAGCAGAAAAAAATATTTTAAAGTATTAAAGAACAACAATGAAAAAGACTTCATCAGTCTTTTCCAGGGTAGAATCTGAGCCTCATGAAGGCAAAGGCAATGGCATCTCAAAATTTGACAATCCTCCCTTTAGTCTGTGCCCAGTTCTCTTTTCAGACTGGCTCAAGGTCAGACTTGTTTTCCATTCCTTCCCCCTCTAGGTCCCTCCTGCTTCCTTTTCCAGGCGTCCTCTAATGAAGACGATTCCTTCTTTCATTGAACTTGCATGAGTTGAGAGTGCACCGGGCAGGGACTGTGTAAGGTGCTGAGTTCAAAGAGGCTCTGCCCGGAGGCCTGCGGCCTCCTCCTGGCCCTGCCGACCAGGGCCTCAGCTCTGACAGCCTGCCAACCCAAGAGGAGCCTCCTTCCACCCTTAGCTCCTTCCCACTGCTGTGACGCAGTCCTGCAGAGCCCACGCCTGCCTGTCTCCCTCGGCTGGACATGATCCCTACATATCTGTTGAGTCCTGGCAGAGAACAAAATTGCACTCAAAAGGGCTTGACTAATAGTGGTCACTGAATAAATGACCACAGAGCTGTAGGCAGGGCTCTGGGAACCAACCCAGCGTGTTGATGCCCCCAAGGACACAGAGCAGCCAAAAGCCGTGCCTGCTCTTAGGTCTGAAGGGCAGTGGTAGTGTTGGAGCCTGTTGAAAGCTGGATTGTGGAGGACGGGTGACCCACTGAGAGCTGTGTTCACAGTGACAGCCATTGCCAGCACCTGGCATTGGAGCAGGGAGCAAAGGGAGGAATAAACACCCCCGCCTCTCTCTCTTCCTGCCAGTGCCTCCCATTTGGCTCATCTCCTGCCAGTGCCTCCCATTTGGCTGAGACCAGAAGCCAAGTGAAGTCCAAGTGATACTGTCCCCCAGGCAATGTGCTACTCTCCATAGTAAGAGTTTTATGGTGGACCCAAGTTAAAATGCGCACATCCTCAAGAACCCCCTTACAGAATGGTGGTGATTTCAGGCATTTTAGGTCAGACCTCTTCAAATCAGCCTTCACAAGTAATTAATCCTCCAATTCCTGCTCCTCTGGATACTTGCAGAATGCTCATCAAAAGGCTAAACTATAGCACATCGAAGTTTCATAGGGTTTTGTTTTCTTTCATATTTCGTTCTGGTTTGATCTGAAGTAAATCTGCAGGGCGAGGGTGCTTTGTTGATCTGAGCACTTAGACTGTCTCTATAACATCTTTATTTTTTTTATTTTCATAGTAGGCCTCAAAGACAGAGGCAAGAAGCTGACGAAGATACCCACAAGCTAGGCAGGTATGGCCATAAACGCACCCCACCCTGAAAGACGTTTCTTCCCGCACCTCAACTGCAGGGAATTTCAGCAGCCCCACCCGCTCTCGCTCTCTAAGGAGTGGGAAGCAGAGGGTGGGAGACCAGAGGAAGGGAGCGCCTCAAAGGGGAGGGAGACAGGGCTCCGGAAGAGGCTGGGTGAGAGGGAGAGTGTCTGCAGCAATGGGGCCTGGCCTTCCTCGTCTGCCTGCTCTCTTATGTCACAAGCAGGGTGGCTGGCTCATGGCTCACTAGTTCCACTGCTTTCCCTGGGCCACTTCCTTTTCTACCAGCACAGTTATTTCCTCACTTCAGAAGGAAACTTCCTGGACGGCTCCGTGATGTCATGGGTTCGTTCCAGTCGTGCGCCACTTTATAGTCTGAAAAGTGCCTCCACACACATTCTCTTATTTCATCCTCACACCCCCTGTCAGGCTTCAGGACTTTATCAGATGAAGAAAGTGAGTCTCAGGGAAACGAGTTGCCTACCAGCACAAAGCAAGCCGGCAGAACCGAGGTCAGAGCCCAGGCTTCCTGTCTCCCAGCCACACTTTCGCCCCTGAGATGCTGAATGATTTCTTCAGGAAAGAAGATGGTGAAGGGTTTAAAGGTGGACTGAGCTGGTTGTAGTGAGGAAAACCTGTGTATTGGGGATAAAATGCATCAGGGCTTTGGTTCTCAAAGTGTCAAACCTGACCAGCAGCCTCAGCTGCCTCAGGGAACTGGTTAGAAATGCAAATTCTGGAGGAGAAACCGCATTGGGTGGTGGGTAGGGGCTCAGGGATCTGGGGTTTAATAAGCCTCGCTAGAACTTGGACTAGAAAAGTGTGCATGTGTGTGGGGGTGAGGAGGTAGGGAATGTTACTGACCCCGGAGAGAACACAAACTTGATGTTGGCATAAGGAGGAGCAGGAAGGAAGCTAATTATTTCTGTAGATTCTAAAGTCATTGCACATTGTCTGTAACAGCAAAAGGCTGGAGGTAATCCAAATGCCCACCAATAGAGGACCATGGGACATCAATGTGGTGGAATGCAATGCTAGTGTGAAAAGGACTAGCTCAGTATGTCTCATATGGGAAAAAAATCCAACGTATATAAAGTAAAAAAAAAAAGCAAGATGTAGAAGAGTTAACATAATTTGTTAACTTTATATTTACTTGAATATCTAAGAAACTCTGGGTAAATAGACATGAAACTAATAAGAAAGGGACCTGTAGGTGGGGGAATGGGATGGATGGAAGGAGAGGTGAGAAGCTGATTTTTCACTACATTTCCCTTGTTCTTCATTCTTTTTTTTTTTTTATTAGAGAAGTTTGGTAGGTTTACAGAAAAGCCATGTGTAAATACAGAGTTCCCATACATCACCTTATTATTAACATGCTGCATAAGTGTGGTACATTTATTACAATTCATGAAAGAACATTTTTATAATTGTACTATTAACTATAGTCCATTGTTTACAATAGGGTTCACCGTGTTGTACAGTCCTATCCCTTTTTTTAAGTTGTTGTAACCTGTGAATATATTGCCTATTTATAATAAAAACGACCCCAGCTGCAATTCAGAAGCAGCAGCACATGAAGTGGCCTCCCATGGAGAGAGGTTAGTTGGCATTCAACTAGCAAGTCCATCCTGGCTCCACAGCGTGGGCCACCAGAGACCCAGGGCACCAGGCTCAGCCCACACCCACCAGCTCTCCCCTCCAGCTCAAACCCCACCCCCAAAAAGGGCTGAGACTCTTTGGGGGGAGTTAGCACTTATTAATAGAGGTCAGGGCCAGCAGTTATCAGCCTTGATTACACATTAAGATCATCTGGGAAGCTGTCAAATATACCAATTTCCAGGTCTTACCCCTAACGGTCTAATCTGAATCTTTGGAGCAGTGCCTGGGAATCAATATACTAAAGTTTCTCGGTTGATTTTAATGACTGGCCATGGTTGAGAGCCACTGTCTTGGACCTTCTTGGTCAGTTCATAATCAGAAAGGTGGAGAAAGGAAAAAGGGATACCCAGTAGCTTAAAAGAAGAAAGAACACACCCCATCAAACCTGTCAAGATCAAGCCTGAATACAAATATATTTTTTTAAATCTGGCTTGGTTAGAATATGTAATCAACCTGCTTTGTTTTGTTTTTCCCTAGCAGCCCAATTCTAAAAAGAAGACATGACATCACCAAATCACCACTGACAAAATCTGAGCAGCTTTTGAGGATAGATGACCATGATTTCAGCATGAGGCCTGGCTTTGGAGGTATGACACTTGCTCTTTTGAAGGTCGTCTTCTTTCCTTAGGTCCTTCTCTCTGCCTGTGGGCAGGAAGTCAAGAAAAGGGACCGCACAGTTTAGCTCTCCCCTGATCAGGTCTGCCTGACCAGGGCACCAAACCACAGCATCTTCTGAGCATCTGCCCTGCCCGCCCTGAGCTCTGCTCCATGCACTGTCAGGAGGCACCTGCTGATTGGTGGCCAGTCTGGACTGGCCCAAGCTGTCCATGGGCCACTGCGCCTGCAAGGATGGCTCAGGATCAGTGAGGCCGGCAGCTGGCTGTGGAGAGGCCAAGGGAAGATGGGGCAGCTGCAGCCAAAGCTGACTCCTGAAAATGCTCTGAAAAAAACAACCTGGGACTAAATTTGTTCTCATCTGGGAGCTGGCAAGGTTCACCCTTTGACCTATGTTTTCATTATACCTTTAGATGAGCGCGTGTTACCAAAGAATCTCCTCATTTCAGAATCACCTGAATGATTCAGGTGATTTGTTTTTAACTTTTGCCGGCATATTCCAGGAAGCCAATCAGTGATTCCACCATTCTTCTCTAATTGACTCTAGATTGGTATGTGGGAACCCCAAACCTTCAAATCTGGCATGACCCCAAGGTTCCAGGGGAAATGCTCCCTTTCCCTACCTCTTCCATAGTAAAAGATTAAGCCAAAGAATAAATGCTCTCGTCGTGCCCCGTCCCCAGGCCCGGCCATCCCTGTGGGCGTGGACGTGCAGGTGGAGAGCTTGGACAGCATCTCTGAGGTGGACATGGTAAGTGCTTCTCTGATCAAGGCCACAGGCAAGGGATACCTACTGGGCCTGTGTTGACCCAGGGGTGCCCTATGCACTTGGATTCACTCTGTCTCATGTCTCCCCGGGGAGGTGGGAATTTCCACACTCGTTTATAGGTGGCTCAGGATGGTTAAGACACCTGCCAACAGCTACCCAATTAGTACAGAACAGAGCCTTATGACAAACTTGGTCTTCCCCCATCCAGCACCCAGGTTCTTGCCACCAGGATGTATGACTCTGGGCAAAGGCTCTCAAAAATAACCATGCAGCCAAATACGTCTTCCTACTGAGGATTCTGTGGCTGGCTGTGGAAATGCAGAAGTAGCAAAAGACCGGCCCTTTTCTTTTTTTTTTTTTTTGGTGGGTTCAAATCAGAAACTGGAATGTTCTACAATTCATTGACCTACAGGACTTTTAGGGCCTTAGTTTGTGTTCTCCAAGAAGTAGATCTGAGACATGCATTCTAATATCACTGGTTTATTTGGGAGGTGATCCCAGGAAACACCGAAGAGTGTACGGATGTCAGATGGGGAAAGGAAAGAAGCAAAAAGAACTAGGCTATCAAACTGGTTACCGCTACGGAACTCAGTCAGCTGGGCTGTTTATCCTCCACCCTCTTCTCTGGCTGAGGCTTGCTTCCGGAAGCATTAACTCTCTCGCACTTTGGCTTGCCCTGTGCGTGGACCTGGTGAGCCCTTAGGCTCACAGGTGTTGGCAGTAGCAGCCTTCTCAGTGTAGCAGCAAAGGCCCAGAGGATGGAGTGGCACTTGGGGACACTTTCTGCTACAGGCCTCTTGCTGAGTCCCTCTCTCACAGGGCTCACTTCCTCCTACTGTAGCAAACCCCAGAGGCTAGAGGCAATGCATGTGGCTCCGCTTCATCCCCCAGGCAGGGTGATGAGCTCCACGGGGTTCAGAATCTCCTGCTGACACCCGGTGGTTTGTTTGTGTGTGGGGTTGCCCTCTCCATGCCCAGGACTTCACGATGACCCTCTACCTGAGGCACTACTGGAAGGACGAGAGGCTGTCTTTCCCAAGCACTAACAACCTCAGCATGACGTTTGACGGCCGGCTGGTGAAGAAGATCTGGGTCCCCGACATGTTCTTTGTGCACTCCAAGCGCTCCTTCATCCACGACACCACTACGGACAACGTCATGCTGCGGGTCCAGCCTGATGGGAAAGTGCTCTACAGCCTCAGGTAAGGCCCAGAGAGGGCCTCCTTTTGTGCTTTTATTCTGCAGAGTTCTTTCACACCGAAAGCACAGAAGGAAAGGCAGATAGATCATTATCTTAACCAAGAAAAGAATTCATTTCACAACAGCAATTTTGCTTTTGGGCTTGGAATATTCATGCATCTAGCTTCTACCTTTTCGGTAGCTGCTAACGTTTAATTTGAACATCAGGAGAAACTTTACACTTTCCTGGAAGATGCATTTGGGGAAATTTCTCAAGCTGATACTCATGATTTACGCCCTCTCCTGTATATTTCAATTTTTTAAAGTTTACTTAATAAAAATGTTTATTTCTCTAGTATGAGTCAGAGAAAGAGAGAAAACATTCTTCACAAGACTTGCCTTCTCCGATCTCTCTCCCACTTTTCGGATAAGTTTTAGAACTTTGGTTAAAAACATTTCTTTTACTTTACCCGGCCAGTCATAGCCATGTTTTCCATCCATTTTCACCACAGTGTCCCACCTGAGAAACTATGGGGAACCTGGGCTACTTTATGACTTTAGGTATTCTGAGCATAGCTTTTAAAGAATAAAATGTTTTTCTTCTCACAAGCGCAGATGCCTTAGAAATGTATAATTGCTCATTAAGCACGGAATTGGAAAAGCTTTCCTTAAACACAAGCACCACAGCATAGCTTGCACTGCGTAGCCAGCTTTAGAATCTTCTGATGCTCAATTGTCCCTGGGAGGGGTGTGCAGAGCTGCAGGCTTTCAGAGAAGGGGCCCGGCTACTCGCTGTGATTTACTGCTTTGTGCTGTGTGGATGGCACATTTCAGTCTACGCACTGACTGGTGGTAAAGCTGCATCTGCACACCACTGTGTGCGTACAGGTGCCTGGACTGTTGCACAGTGTATCGCTAGAGTCAGGGATGGGCCAGCATCCCCAGACATCTCCAGAACTGTTGCAACCGAATTTCTTCCCCCTCTACCCCCAAAAGAATATCTATAATGATCCCTCAGTGCTCATCCTGGCTTGGAACCTAACAATTAGGTACCAGACTCAAAATGGGGTTATGGAGTTTTTGTCTCCATGGCTTGAAATGGCTCCTCCCACAGGAAGAACTCAGGTGGGTCGAAGATGTACAATCCCTTCCCCAAGCCACTTTGGGTTAATTCTCCATGGGGTCTTTACTTCTGAGGCAGGTAGTCAAGGTATCTTAAGACTCACAAAACACCAGCAAAACAACACAATCCAACAGCATTGCCAAGACTGCAGAGAACTAGACTGTAAGGCAACATGACCAATAGGGTATTAGTAAATGTTTAACAACAGGCTGGCTGGGAAAAAAAGTATGCAGGTATAGAAATTCATAAGTCCATTATAAATATTACTGATATGAAGGATGTACAGCACATGATTTACATATGAAATAAAATAGACAATACTCTTTATTACAAATTCCATACCTTTATAACTTCAGCATGATTTGCTATTTGTTCTAAAATCCACTATCAGATTTTACAATTCTATTGCCAACAAAAATCTGTCTATAGATAAATGTTTGTGAGCATTTGTTTGCTTGAATGATTGACAAGCAAGCATAAATCTGACATAAATGCTGGTTGATATTTTTGTTTACATTAATGAATAAGATGAAATTGAAACAACAAAGAACTGTAGAAACTTCACATATTCATTGGACATGAGTGACATTTATGCTAAATTGGTAATAGCTTTTAAATACTGGAAGAATATTTCCTCAATTTTTAATACTATTCACTATGTAATGACTATAGACGTGCCACACTTTTAAGTTTAATCTGATTTCTTAAGGTTATATATTCATTTTCTTAAGTCTAGACAGTAAACAAAACAATAAATCAAGCCCTGATCTGTAGCATTTAACAATTTCTGTGGTGTAAATACTCCCACCATGGCCATTTTCAAGCTACCAATGTGATGTCATTGAATGTGGAGTTGGGAAGTGATATGCAGTAGTTCACCATCATACAGTACTTCTACCATCTGGGTACAATATATGTAATTAACTTCAAGAGCAAAGGTAATAGTAAAGGATAGTAAAATAATTAGAAAGTGATGAGTTCTGAGTATTATTTTTGTTTTTAATGTAGCTTTTTTAGTTATAAGTTGATATTTATTTTTTAATAATGGCTGTGTTTACTAACTGGCTTGGAAAATTCCTAAAAATCTAATAGCCAGCTCTGACAAGCCAGGAGAAATGACTACAGGAAGCAGAACAGAGGAAACAAGGGAGTAGAAACCTCCTGTGTGTTCAGAACAGAAATCATCAGTAAGCCCCACCTACCAGGGAAAACAGTTCCACTCAGTCTTTGTGCCTGGAAGCAGATGATCTGATTTTTCATTAAAACTAAACTCATGAGTTTGTTTGGATTTAAATGAATAAAAGGAAAAAGGCCTAAGTTACCAAGGACTACCGCTCTGAGTTGTATTTTGGGGAACACATGGGGCAGCTAGGCATTGTTAACTCCATCAACATCTGGTCAGCTTCTAAAATCCGTTCTAATAAATTGCCCTCCCATTTCATTCGCTCATTGATTCATTCAATAGATTTTTATTAAGAATCTTCTGGGAGCCAGGATGGTCCCCAAGGTTATGCAATGAAAACCCTGCCAGGTTCTGTCTTCTGCTCTGGTGACATGATGATTAATGATATAAAGTCACTGCCCTGAGAGAGATTGCAGGCTAGTGGAGGAAGAGACATAGGACCAAATGATTCGGATGCAAGCAGAGGTGTGTGCCCAGGGCAGGGCAGAGAGGCAAGGAGGGACAGGTAACAGGGTGGTGAAACTGAAGCTTCCTAAGCACTAAGATACAATAAAGTGAGATTCCAAATGAGATGTTCCATCCTGCTAGGTAGATCTTACTAAAGAAATGTTCAAAAACCAATTCCATCTTGCGTCCCCGCATGTGTGCGCCTGGTCTCAGCTGCTCTACATGAGACCCCCTGGGCGCCAACCCTAGTCCCCCGCACGGCCCCATTTCCACTCCGACAAGATGAAAGAAACTATCATGAACCAGGAGAAACTCACCAAACTGCAAGCACAAGTGCGCATTGGTGGTAAAGGACCTGCTCGCAGAAAGAAGAAGGTGGTTCATAGAATAGCCAAAGCAGATGATAAAAAACTTCAGTTCTCCTTAAAGAAATTAGGGGTAAACAATATCTCTGGTATTGAAGAGGTTAACATGTTTACAAACCAAGGAACAGTGATCCACTTTAATAACCCTAAAGTTCAGGCATCTCTGGCAGCGAACACTTTCACTATTACCAGCCACGCTGAGACCAAGCAGCTGACAGAAATGCTACCCAGCATCTTAAACCAGCTTGGTGCAGACAATCTGACTAGTTTGAGGAGACTGGCTGAAGCTCTGCCCAAACAATCTGTGGATGGAAAAGCACCACTTGCTACTGGAGAGGAGATTGATGATGAAGTTCCAGATCTTGTGGAGAATTTTGATGAGGCTTCCAAGAATGAGGCAAACTGAATTGAGTCAACTTCTGAAGAAGATAGAATTTGAAGTTACTTGGAGCTGCTATTTTATATTATGACTGCTTTTTAAATTGTTTTGTTTATGAATCTAATAAAATCTAGATCTCTAATATTTTTAACCTCAAGCCCCTTGGACACTGCAGCTCTTTTCAGTTTTTGCTTATCCGCAATTTCATTCTTTGCAGCTAATTAAGCTGAAGAAGCCTGGGAGTTAAGTTTGAAAACAAATATTAATAAAGTTCTTTGCCTATTAAAACAACAACAACAACAAAAAAAACAATTCCATGACCCTTGAACTTGTAGTCAACTTCAAGATAAAAAAGGATCAATGACTGTTGGAAAGAGTCAATGATGGCTGGAGGAAGAAAAGACTGTGAGATATTTCTTGGGACGAAGTTGTGGCCATGCATGAGCCCAAGCCAGGGAGTGGGCCTTCACTGGGACCACTTGAAGAGCTTGGCACTTGTGTGCCTACAGTTGGCAGACACCTTGCAATTAGAGATGAACTGTCTAACCACCCTGGGGCAGAGCCAGGAGAAGTTTTTTTTTACTGTGGTAGGATCAGACTTTGCTCCCAAATTTGTTGGGAACAGGTAATATGTAAGTCCTTATGGAGTGGACGGTGGGTGAAACAAGAGCTGGCTGGGGAGCTGCTGCTGGGGAATGGAGACCTGCAGCCTGGAGGTGCACATCAGTAGAATGAAGAATTCAGGAAAGAAGCAGCTTCAACCACGTAGCAGGCCCAGACAGCACAAAGCCACCTAGCCAAAGAAGGGCTGCCCTGCCCCCACCTGTCTTAATTTGAATGATGTTTGAAGTGTTCATTAATATCTTGTACCCAAACTCTTTTAAAAAATAATTAATTTTTTAAAGAAACTTTAGATTACATAAATGTTATATAAAAAATATAGGGGGTTCCCATATGCTCCAGTCCCTCCCCCTCCCACACTTTCCCACATTAACAGCATCCTTCATTAGTGTGGTACATTGGACCCAAACTCTTTTAATTTCTATATTGAGATGTGTTTTGTTGCTTAAAAGGGTTATGGCTGTCTATTACATGACAGTTAGCAGAAAAGTCACAGGACTTGCCACGTTTCCATCCAGGACAAGGGAAGATTCACACACCCCACCCCACCCCCACCCCAATGAATCCATGTAAAGGGACTGAGGAAAACAAAAATAAACATGGGTTTTGATCACACCACAAACTGCGCTTGTTCAACATCAGGATGGAAAGAACCAGTCTGTATCAACTATACAAAAAGAAGAGATATTCAATCCTCTTGTTCATAACAAAAATCTTCCTGCATTTGACATTTCATGTCCCCAAATTTAGCTTCGAGTATCCCCACACTTAGCTCCTAGCTTCCGGTGATGTCATTAGGTGCAGTTACACTGGTGATATATCCATAAATATGGCAGCCCACCCCTTAGGTGTCTAAGGCAGCCAACAGACAGCCTGAAGGCCATTTGCCAACCTTTCTGCCATAGCTTCTGGCATGGCCACCCCCACCCCCACCCCAACACACCCTATTTATCAGGATTTCCAGGGGAGATAAGACTGGACCAAGACTTCTAGTAGTATAAGGCCTCTTCACAAGCAATCTGTGCAGAAGACAATTGTTTCATACTCAGATCCAGTAGGAAAAATGGAGAGAAAGCTCTTCTCCTTGAAATTCCCATTTAAATTAATGGTGATTTTTTTTCTTTTTTGCCTGTGAATTATCCAGAAAAGTTCCACGACTTTATATATGCAAATGTTGTGTGGCTGGAGGAAAAATAGTGCATTCTATACTCGCCAACAGCCTTCAATCATGTCCTGCCATGAGAATGCCACTGGACGGGAAGTCTTTCATCTATGACTAGTGATCTATATTTGCTTTTGTGGGGTTTTTTTTTACACAGGACCCTATTTTCCTGTGTAAAACTATGAAACAAAACCATCAGATGCCAGAAAGTTCTTATTCCTTGGTGCAATAAGATGTTTCAGTGTTTTTCCAATAACTGTGGTCTCCATGGAATCAACCATTAAAAACATCTATGCCTGCTAGTAAATAATCTTATTAATACAAAAATATCAACACTGTATGTAAAAACAAAGGTGTTGGATTTGGCAACTGGCCTAAGTGCTTCATTAGTATTATTCTGAAGCATTCTATATCAATACAAATAATCAAATATCAATAAAGTCAGTAAAAGAACAGAAGACCTCAACTTTATCTAAAACATGAGTATAATATATGTTCTTAGGCTTGTTTTAAGAAACCAAAGACTTCCTTGGATATCAACTGAGTTTTGTTATTATATTTCACTTTGTTGTATCGATTGAAACCATTGCTTCTTTAAAATGCCTCATACTGAGCCTGGGTTTAACATAAATACTCAAGAGTATTCCACTGAATTTATTACTCCTAAACTACTTATGAAAATCCTGACACATTGCTTATGAATTATAAGAAGGAGACAATTATCAAACAATAAGGCAGCAGAGGCCTTTTCTGTTTGTTTTATCACTTTGCACTTGTATTTTACAGGTTCTGAATGCTTGGATTTTGTCTTTGTGCTTCTAGGGTTACAGTGACTGCAATGTGCAACATGGACTTCAGCAGGTTTCCCCTGGACACACAAACATGCTCACTGGAAATTGAAAGCTGTGAGTAGGCTTGTGCCCAGACATCAGCACACAGCTCCTAAGTAATTCTGCCTTCAACATTTAGCAGTAGGAACAGTATTTGTTCCCCATTCATGTCTATACTTTTAAAGCAATTCCTTCAATTAAAGCTAAGTCTAGGGTAATTTTAAAAATCAGGAGCAAATTTGGGACTGAAACCTTCTATTCCCATAGTTGACCCTTTCATTGTCCTATGGCAGTGGTTTTTGAATGATGAGACTCTGTGAAGGGATCTCAGAGTCCCCCTTGGCAACTGCTTAGAGAGGGGGAGTAGGAGGGTGTATTAATCAGCCAAGCGGTGCTGATGCGAAATACCAGAAATGGGGTGGTCTTTCTAAAGGGTATTTATTTGGGGTAGAAGTCCACAGTTACCTGGCCATAAAGCTTAAATTTCTTCCCTCATCAAAGTCCATTGCCACGTGTTGGAGCAAGACAGCTGCCAATGTTTGCCAGGGTTCAGGCTTCTTGGGTTCCTCTCCGTTTCTCTC
>JAQZBX010064876.1:0-16409 GCA_029593785.1 Cabassous unicinctus | reverse complement strand
AGTATATTCATTCTTTTCAAGTGCTCATAGATCCTTCCTCAAGATAGACCATACGTTGCATAACAAGACAAGATTCAATAAATTTAAAAAGATTGAAATTATACAAAACACTTTCTCTGATCATAAGGGTATGAAGTTGAAAATTAATAATGGATGGAAAAGGGATATATTCATAAATATATGGAGATTAAACAACACACTCTTAAATAATCAGTGGGTCAAAGAATAAATTGCAAGACAATTGAGCAAATATCTTGAGAAGAATGAAATTGAGAACACAACATATCAAACCTATGGAAGTATGCCATTGACTGCAAGGCCTGTTTACCGGTCTGAAACTGAGTCCAGGAGGCATAACCCCGAGTATCCTCTACCAGTGACAGCAAGAGCTCCCTGCGGGCGAGTGGGGGTGGGGCTGAGGGCAGATGACACTGGGCCATTCATTCTTTCATCACTTAATTTCCTCTGCTAGTCCCAGCACTCCTTTTCTCTTCCGTTGTGTCTCAGAAATGCAAACACATGTATCTTCAAAGTATCAGGCTGTCTCCTCGGATTCGCACAGAGAAACTTAAATAGCATGGGGGTGTCAGTCCCGGGCCTCGGCAGAGGGGCGGCGGAGACTGTGTTCCAGCCTCACGTCCGGTTGCTGTGGCCGTCCTGGCCATTCCTTTCAGCCGTTTAGGTTTTTACCGAGGTCCCATCCCCTGGCTTGTTGTTCTGTGTTTCTTCCCAATATTGCTGCACAGCCTTGAGCACGGAGTTCTCCACCAGCCTCTTAGTGAGCTGCTACCAGCTCAGTTTATCGGGCTTAACTCTGATTTTTCGCCTGTCAATCAAAATTGAAGACTTACACTGATAATAATCATTGCTTTTTTTTTTTTTTCCCAACATGGGGCAAAGATCTATACAATAAAATATTTCTTATCCAAATCTGTTATTGATCAACTTTTCATAGAAGTTAGGGTCTATTTTTTTCACTCCTCTCTTACTAAGCCCTAGTGCTTTAGACAATTTCATGAAGGTCAAATGAGGCTTAAAACTCCTGTTTTCTTCTGCCAAGATTCCCATTGCCTAAAATGTTCTTTTTGCAGCCTCTGCTATCTTCAAAAGTGGGTTTAAGTCATCTCCTTATGCCATCTTTACAAATCCAATCTGATTTCCAAAAGTGCCAATCACTTGAAACGGTAAATTCAAATGCTTATTTGGAGGATTTCTTTTGTGAATAGTTTTAATTCTAAAAGAGCATCAGTACCAACATTCACTTCATCTTTGTTTAGTAATTGCATCACCAGCAGGATAATATGAAAGGAACCGTCACCGACCATGGCTTTGGTCGGTCGATTATCTTGTTGAATTATTGCATTTTGCAAGATCTTAATTCCACTTGTAATGTTCATAATCATATTTAATATCTAAAATTGCCAATGGTATATCTCTCAAAGAATCCATGATATTGGCTTCAAATTCCTCTGACATTTTCTTTTTCCTTGATGTGTTTTCACACTCATTGGAATTAATTCCTACAGCTGCCGGGCACTCCAAGGTCACGTCTAGGCTGGCAGAAGCTACCTGCAGCCCAGGTCGGAATGCCAGGCAGAGCACACGGCACGGTGCCAGCCGGTGAAGGACTACCGGGCCTGGGAAGGTGCCAAACACCATCATCAGATGATCCTCAGGTTCTTGCAGATAACAAATACGGACTCTGAAAAATAATTTACAGACAATAAAGAATACAGTATTTTAAGGGTCACTTGCCTCCTGTTGACTTTTTTTTTTTATCATTGTTAAATCAAAAGAAGTAGTGTGGAAATATGTCTAGGTCTAGGGGTATTTTTAACAGGAAGTGTGAATGTTTATTCAGCATTAGCACTTGAATGAACATTTATACATGCAATTATTGAAGTCACTCATTAAGAATGCTTTTTAATATCCATTTATGTTGTTTTTCACTGATCAAAATGTACTTTGGGTTTTCATTTATTAATGAATAAAAGGGATTTTTTTCTTTTCTACTTTTCTGAAGATAAGCCCAGGTCTTACCTTATCCCTTGCAAGCTGAATTTATTGCACTAATTCATTTTTTAAAAAAATTCTTGAAAAATATCTCCACCAAATGATTATTGGTAACAGCTTTTTCCATAGTTTTAAAAGGCTACTACTAATAGATTATGATAGACCGGGAATTATTTGGAGATCAAATATCAAATCATTTCAAATATAAAATCCTGTTTATTCATGGATTTTAGCTATTTTTTCACTGGGTAAATTATATTACATTTATTTATAAATAAGTTTAAGCATTTTCATGACTCTTAATGAATATATTGTTTTCCCTTAAAAACAACAACAACAACAAAACCTATGGGACAAGGCAAAGTCATTGCTGAGAGAGAAATATATGGCCCTTTATACTTAGATTTAATAAGGGAAGAAATAGCTGAAATTGAAGATCTAACTGTACACCTGGAGGAACTAGAAAAAGAACAGCAAACTAATCCCAAACAAAGCCTAAGGAAGGTTTAGTAAAGACCAGAGCAGAAATAAATGAAATTGAGGGAATAAAATAGAACCAACAAAACCAAAAGTTAGTTCTTTGAGATCAACAACATAACAACAACAACAAAATAAAATTCTTAGCTAGAGTGAAAAAGAAAAAAGAGAGAATATGCAAATAAAAAAATAAAAAAATAAGAAAGGGGCATTACTCTAATATCCCTGCAGATATTAGAGAGATCATAAGAGGATACTAGGACCAACTGTATGTCAAAAAACTAGACAATGTAGAAGAGATGGACAAATTCCTAAAAACACACAAACCACCTACACTGACCCTAGAAGAAATAGAAGACCTCAACAAATCAATCACAACAGAAGAGATTAAAACAGTCATCAAGAAGAAAAACACAGAATCAAATAGCTTCACAGGAGAATTATACCAATCATTCAAAGACAATCTAATACAAATCATGCTCAAGTTCTTCCAAAAAACTAGACAACAAAGCTACTAGAACTAGCAGATGAATTTAGCACAGTGGAGGCATACAAGATTAATAAACAAAAATCAATAGTGTTTCTATACACTACTCATGTGCAATCTGAGGAGGGAATCAGAAAAAAAAATTCTTGTATAATAGTGACCAAGAGTCAAATATTTATGAATAAACTTAATCAAGGTCATAAAGGATCTGTATTCAGAAAACTATAAAACATTGCTAAAAGAAACCAAAGAAGACTTAAATAAATGGAAGTACTTTCTGTGTTTATGGATTGGAAGAACAAATACTGTTAAAGGGTCAATTCTACCCAAACTGATTTACAGATTAAACACAATCTCAATAAAAATCCCAACAGTCTTTTTTACAAACAAATCAATTTTATTGATACATATTAATAAAGCATAAAATTCATCCAAAGTGTACAATCAATGATATTTGGTATAATTACATATTTGTATATTCATCCCTTCAATCATCTATTAGAGCATTTTCATTATTTCAATAATAATAAACAAAATAAAGAGAGAAAGAAGAAATTCCTCACCTCCCAATCTCTTCTGGTTTCCCTTGTCATGTATAGCTGCTATTTCTGAGTATTCTTGCATATTTATTTATTTTTAAGCAGTTTTACTGAGATATATTCACATACCATATCATCTATTCAAAGTGTATAATCAATGGCTTTTAGTATAATCACAATGTTATGCATGCATCACCACAAAATATTTTAGATCAATTTCATTACACCAAAAAGAAAAAATCCATACCCCTTATCAGTTGCCTCTCAATCCATCTCCCCTTCTCAAAATACATAACCACTAATCTAATTTCATCTTTATGAATTGATTTATATTTACATTTTATATAAATGGAATCTTACAATATGTAGTACTTTGTGTTTGGTTTCTTTCACTTAGCATAAGAACTTTTTTTTTTGGCTGATATTAACTTCTTATAGTATTAAGATATATTAGTTCAGTTTCAAAGAAAAATGTTTTTATATATGCAAGTTTACCCATATTCATATTTCACATGTGGTTTTACCATGCTGTACATTCTTACATACATTTTTTAAACAAAGCAATATTTATTGATACAATTTATCCAAACTGTACGATCAATGATATTTAGTATAATCACATGGTGGTGAGTTCATTGCTTCAATCATTATTAAAGCATTTTCATTATTTCAATAATAATAAACAAAAATCAGACAAACAAACAAGAAAATTCCTCACCTATCAATCTCTCTGTTCCCCTTATGTACATAGCTGCTATTTCTGTCTATTCTTGTGCAATTATTTATTTGTTTATTAAGTAGTTTTACTGAGATATATTCACATACTATGTGAGCTATCCAAAGTGTATAATCAATGCCTCTTTTTAGCTCTCAAAAAGTCCTTTATTGTAAAATTGTAAAATAAATGGAAAAATAAATTGAAAGAAATTATAAATTTTAATATAATCAATTATAAAAAATAGGTAGCATAGCAGCAATCATTTATAAATGTAAATAATTTAAATATTATATAAATTAATTATAAAATAACTCATATTTTTATGTTATAGTTCTAAGTATTGGGCATAATAATCATTAAGCATGTAATAAATATTGGTTTAGTTATTTAATTTCCATTTAGGCCATAATTCTTTCTAGATAATCAAATTCCTGTTTGAGAATTCTTCACATCTTGTTGGAATGATTTACAGCAGATAACAATTTGCCAACTCATAATTTTATGAGGCCAAAACCCTCAAAATCTTGTTCCACAGTAATCATGCAAAATCAATATTGATCCAGATAGATTATTTTAATTAAGGATTTTGAAAAAGAAAGCGAAAAAGAAAACTGAAGTATTCAAAAATTATCTCTTCTCCAGCCCTCCTCAATTAAAAGAAAGTGATTATTTTGTATGAAAAAAATTATACTATACTGATCAGAGAAACAATTTGCCAGATGCAGTGAGTAATTATTGTTCATATACTATAATTTTGTCATTTTATTTTTATCTGGTCTACTCCAGCTCTTTTTTGGTTATTATTTGCATGTAATACATTTTCCCAACCTTTCACTTTTAACCTGGTTGTGTCCTTATATCTGAGGTGGGTGTCTTGTAGACAACATATAGATGACTCATATTTTTTATCCATTCTATCAGTCTTTTGATTGAGAAATCCAATTCATTAACATTTAGTGTTATTACTGTGAAGGCATTACTTGATTCATTTTGTCCATCTGGTTTGGGTGTGACAAGGACCTAAGTGAATGAGTACCGCACCAGGAACCCGGGACCCAGTAGTGGAGAGTCCAGCCACTGCATCAGAGACCATTTAATGACTAATAGCTTATTTTGAAAAAATAGAAATGCCAATCATCAAATTTCTTTTGAAGATAAGGATCCCTGAATAGTCAGAAAAAGAAGAGTGTATTTGGAGAACTTACATGTCCTGACTGTAAATCAAATTACAAAGCTAGATTTCTCAGACAGTTTGAAACTGGCAGAAGGATGGATATATAGAACAATTGAATCAAAGTGAGATTTCAGAAATAGACTCTCACATCTTAGCCAAATGATGTTTGACAGGGCTGATAATTCTGCTCAATTGGGAAAGAATAGTATCTTCAACAAATGGTGTAGAGAGAATTGGATATCCTTATCCAAAAGAATGAAAGAAGACCCTTACCTCACACCATATATAAAAATTACTCAAGGTGGATGAATATAAGAACTAGGATTTAAAAGTTCTAGAAGAAAACATAGGGAAGCATCATCAGGATCTTGTGTTAGGCAATGATTTCTTAGAGTTTACCCCCAAAGCACATGCAGCAAAAGAAAAAAAAAAATAGATAAATGGGGCATCCTCAAAATTAAAAACTTTTCTGCATCAAAACTGTCAAGATTTGAAAAAACTACCTCTCAATAGCAGAAAAGTATTGGAAACCACATTTCCCATAAGGATTTAATAACCAGCATATATAAAGGAATCCTACAACTCAAAATAAAAAAGGCAAACAATCCAATTTAAAAATCAGCCAAAGACTTGAAGAGGCATTTCTGCAAAGAGGATATAGAAATGGTTAAAATACACATGAAAAGGTGTTCAACATCACTAGCTACTAGGGAAATGCAAATCAAAACCTTGATAAGCTGTAATTTCTTACTGAATAGAATGACCACTATAAAACAACAACAACAACAACACACAACTACAATTGTTGAATAGGATGTGAATAAACAGGAAAATTAATTCACTGAAGTTGGTAATGTAAAATGGTGCGGCTACTACAGAAGACATTTTGTCAATTCCTTAGGAAGCTAAGTGTAGAATTGCCATCTGATACAACAACCCACTATTAGTTATATAACCAGAAGAACTGAAAACAGTGACTCAAACAGATATATCCACACTGTTATTCATTGTGGCATTATTCACCAATGGCCAAAAGATGGAGGCAACCAAAGTGTTCATCAAACAATGAAAACCAAGAGTTAGACTTAAGAAATTTAAACATTCATGGGGAAATTTATGTAAATGTATTTTCATTTCTTGAGGATACACATTCATGTAGCCTGATGTAGCATCCACATAGGGTAAGGTATTGACTAATTTCTCATAATCTTTGAGTAGAAAAATTAAGTCAAATCAGTAAGTGTGTGTAAAGGAAAATGAGTACTTAATATAAAGCTTATATTTATTGTCCCAAAATCTTATATTAATATTTCTTGTAAAAGAGTGCCCTTAATTTCTTATATTCATGATTATCTTTTCAAAGTATTAAAATATAATATATTAGAGTTTGTAGAATCTTGAATGTTTGAGAACCTGAGAATTAATGCTGCAGATATTTTTTGGTTTCAGCCTTTATTTATTCATCTAACAAAATTTTGTTCACTGAATAATATTATCTAAGCATTTTGTGCTTAGATAAAAGTAAAATAATACTTTTATTTGAAAAGTTTCACTGTTTAGACAGCATCATTGAAAAGAGTTTTTCTTTCAAGTAGGACACAGAGCTGATATTCTTCAATGAAAGGAAAGGATAGTAACAGTAACAGTGCTGTTAAGGAAAGAATTATATCTTTCAAAAAATCACAGCAATTTTTATTTAAAATTTTCCAGTGGGGAAAAATTGCTAGAATATAATAATACCATCTTTTTAAAGAAGCCACAACATATACTTTGCATTATTAATGCTAAATATTTTATCTGAGTTAAGAAATTATGAAGAATTTACACAATGAGGGGTGGTTTGTAGTGTAGAAGAACCACAGAAACTGACCAGCATTTTATTTTCTAAACATAATTTTAATTTGACTTTTCTGCCACACAAATTTGATTTTTTGAAAACTGAACAAATTAGTTTTTCCCCAAGTTCGTAGTATATTATCTGTTTGCATGTGTGTATGCATATATCACACATACCTTACTTAAGTGCAATTAAAAACCATTATGTATATATCATATTTTTCAATAAATTTAATTGTATTCACATTTCATGAAAAACTACCTCTAAATCTCTGTTCTTGCTATTTTTCTTTTATTGTTTTTAACTTTCTTTATATATTCCAAATAGTTAATGTTAGGTCAAAACATACACAAAGTATTTTTTAATAGCATATTTTAAGTAACCTTGTTGTGATTGTTTTCTGTTTTGCCTATCTTTCTGTACCATTGATAATTGAGCTCTAAATTTTCTGCCTATGGGGTTTAAATTACTTTTTATGTCTCCTTTTTAAAAACTTTATTCATGGCCCTTTTTCTATACACTATTGTTTATTACACATATATCAACATGATATTTTCTAAGTGAGGAAAAAAGGAGAACACAAAGGCAATTTAAACAAGCAAAATAAATTAGTTCATAAAGTGGCACAAAACATCTATATAATCAATTGCAGACCTTCATTTAAATTAAAGCTTTTTGTAAATAAACATTCTGATTCTTTGGGCTATTATGGTATACTAAAATGTAATTAGAAAATATAACAAATGAGAGTGTATATGAAGCAGACACCCCATATTGTCAAATGTTTAAGTTTTAAGGGGAAAGGGAATTGCATATATATGCCATTATATCTGTTTCTTGTTGGGCTCTCATGGTTTATGACCTGTATATGGCCATAGGCTTCCCCCTTCTTACACACTCATTATGACCAAGGTGTGTCCAGCTGACAGCTGGAATGTGGGCAGCAGGGTTTCTTCATTCCCTTCTACCTACAGTGTTCACCTTCTGCCTGTCTTCTTCTAAGTCCAATTAGGTTAACCAGAATTATTGTGACATCCGCCAGTGGTGGCGCTTTCTTGTTCTTCCACATATGTGGCAGAAAAGCTTGTTTTAGTGGAAGTTGGGATCTTGGGGATCAGTGTCTTTCTGATCACCTTTATTTCTTATATCTACATGATATCAGCCATCCTGAAGATCCAGTAAGCTGAAGGGAAGCACAAAGTCTTCTCCACATGCCCTTTCCCACCTGCTTGTGGTCTGTTTTACAAAAGAGCAATATTTACATATATCTGCCCTGCCTCCAGCCAACACTCCCCAGCCAGAGAGAGACTCATCTAAACCCTGTATAGGATATGGGGTTATCACACCAATATTAAACCCCATGATTTACAGCTTGAGAAATATAGAGGTTAAAGGAGCATTCAGAAAGATTTTATGTCAAAAAACATGTTCACAGCTCACATAATGTTGACAAAATTATCACTCTATTTAGATTGTACTCATAGGAAGAATTGGAATAATTCAAAGAAAAATAACTATATCTAGATACCTATCTCTATAATGTAGACATACCAATGGATTTTCAGAAATTTGCACATTAATGTGCAGGCACACATGTATATATACCTGGAGTTATACATATCTCTATCCATTGGGATCATAAAAAATATACAATTTTGAGGGTAAAACAGACTACTTAATAATTGCACTGATATAACTGGTATATACTGGACCTGTCTTATGTAAATTGGGTTTTGTGGCCATGTAGTGAATGTCCATGTCCATGTCCATGTCCATAGACAGAGCTCTATCTATATCTATAACTTTATCCATCTTTATCCACATCTGTCATCTATAACATCTGCACTACCTATACAATTTATACCTATATATGCTTATTTTATTTTTATAGCAAACTATCTGTAGGTATATATTCCTCTTTACCTTAATTATCCACCTGCTTACCTATGTCAGCCTCCTTACTATATCATTGCACTTTCTCTTCTTCATATTTACTTTTCACATATTCTGTATTTTTCCACATTTTTCCTTTCCCTGTGAATACCATTCTTGTTTCCACCTTTGCCTTCAAGTACAGTCCTTACTTTTCTATATCTTTGATCATAGATATCTAATACTTTTGATTTATTACCATTATCCTAGGCTCAATATGTACAAAAGTGAAAGTATCATCTTCTACTCTACCACAGTCACACTTGGATGTGTCATCTAATTGGATACCAATATTTTTTGTTATTTTATCAATTTTTCCTAGTGATTCAGATTAAAATTGCCAAAATTAAATTTTGCTCTTTCTTGAAGCTCAGCACTTGCACTCTGTGTGAATAGAGAGCTGTCATTTCTAACCACAGGTTACTCACCATTCTCAATTTATTTTCTCATCCTCTACCTCTAGAAATTCACAAGTTTCCCTCTGGACCACTGCTTATGTAATACACTATCTTAAGTCAGAGATAATGTATACTTTCTCCATAATATATCCCAATTCTGTGCATTTCTATAACTTCTTGAAATGGGCCCCAGTCTGATGATCACATTTCTTTGTGTTCTATTATAGCAGGCAATAGCCACCTATTTGCTGCATTTTCTGACTATTCAACCTTTAGTATTCAATAGCTTCTCTCTTCCTCTTAAACACATTCTGTCCTTTCTTTATGACTAAGAGTAGCAACTGCATCACCATTAAAATGATCTTATAATTTTCAAAGGCATCCTTTTCTTTCCTCTTCTGGGCTGCCATTGATCTATTAGCCATTTTCAAAGATTAATTAAATTATAATATTTTCATATGTAGCTTTGCCTTAAAAGCTAGAGGTTATAAGCACTTTGAAATAACATTCTTTGGGATCAAGTACATTTTTCAAATCTCAGTAATGTCTCAATATATATCTTCTACAACTTTACAGAACTATTCATAGTTGTTCTTGTTCAAATATCTGCCAACTAGATTTGGACAGAGTGGGAAAATCCATACAATCTTGAGCAATGAAATGAAGTAATAATTGCATATATTTGATACTTATTTATGTTTTATTCTCTACAGCAGAGTTTATATGTGATATTAAAGAATCAAATATAATTTCCACTGTATAAAAACATCATTGGATTGTTAAGCAAAATACATAAAATTAAGTAGAATTTAAACCTAAACTAATTGTTCATTTTAGATACCTAAAAATCAAATATTTATTTAATATTTCATCACTAAATTGAACTAACTTTCTTTACCAAGCAGATTGAAATTAGTTATATATTTGTATTAGAGGACCCACTGTGAAACTCAAATCCTGTCTTTTGGAATTAGATTAGAGGTTATGTAATGCAGGGGAAGGATAGTGGGTTTGAGAGGTGACTGCTAAGGGATAGGAGTTTTAATTTTGATTAATGAAAATTCTCTAAGATTGATTGTGGTGATGAATGCACAACTGTGTGATAAAATCAAAACCTATTGAATATACACTTTAGATGGATTGTATGGTATATGAATATATAAATAAAATTGCTTTTAGACAAACAAAAAAAATTCTGTCTTGCTAGAAAGAGTGTGTTTCTCACTAAGTCTTACACAAATTATGCCTTTTTGGACAAGACTGGAAGTAATTGAAAAACTTAAAAAAATAAATTTTAGCTTTTCTCAATCATGTTAAACTACAGTCTTTTGTAGAATATGCTATTGTAGAATGTTAAATTTCATGAAATTATGGTAATTCTAATTTCTCCTTACTAAATAAAAATATACTTGAAATACAAGTAAAAATGTAGGATTTCTCTTTACTTCCATACTGAGATATATTGGGAAAACTGGCCTGAACTCATGATATATTTAAGCTGAATGAGATTGGTGGCTGGCATGGTTTCCCTGGTCTTATCTAAATCTAGATATGATAATAAATTGATGATGACATTATTTTTCTTGAATATAGCTTAATTTGCTATCATAGAAAAAATGAGGACTATATTCCTCTCTCTCTCTCCTTCCTAAAAGTCACAGTTGTCTTAGATTCAGGTGAAATTACTTGACAGTTGTGCTCTGAGTAACTTCTCATGGGATGTTGCTGAGACTCTAGCAGAAATATGAATGGCTAGTCCAGGTTAAAATAGGTCTTCCTTTAAAATTCAAGACACAGCAGAGGCACAGCTACATTTGTTAGGTTTGGATAATTGGTACTTGTGTAAATAATTTGGCATCTATTATATTATGTTAAATCTAGCCTGACAGCAATCTTAGATGTAATACAGATGAGTGTAAGACTGAAAGAATTTCCTTTTGACAGAGGGAAATAAGACTTTTCTTTTATTAGAAAAAAAAAAGAAAAATTGCTGTGAGGGAGATATGGAAGAAACACTGACAAAAATTGATATTATAAACTCTAATTCAAAAGAGGCCATAAATTCAGTGGCTACTGTGGCTGTTTGGCCACATTCTGCCACTTCAATTCCAGGGTAGTTGTCCACTGCAGGCAAGGCATCCTATAATCAGGGTATATGTAATTAGATTTGAGATAATCCTTTTGCCAATTCTTTTATGTCTATGTAACCCAGGGAATTTTTTAGATTAGTGACGCAACAGAATGAAGCTGATCTGATGTCATAGTTGCTGCTTCACTCTTAATTTGTAGGAACACGGAACCTCACATTCCAAGAGTTATAGTAAGCCTGTCATAAAGTCCTGTCAAGTTACTTCAGGCTTCCATGTGAGTGCATTCAACTGGGAATTCTTTAGTGCAAAAGGACTGCTGTCCTTTGAATAAGCATATGCATATTAACACATGGGGATATTTGTTTTATTCTTCTCCATAAATGTTGATTTTTGCAATGAACAAATTAAAAGCTGTCCCTGCTATTAACCCTCAATGAATGATGACATTGGTCCATAATTCTATGGAGTTTTTACTGGTCATATATAGTTAGAGGAGAATGAATTGTTCTTCCTCCAGTCTGCAAGTATATCTGCTGTTTGGACAGATTGAACACATATCTTATGTGAGAACATATATTTATTCAAAGGGTGAATCTTTTGTGTATTCATTAGAAAATCAGAACACATGTTGAGCAACAACTGAAAAATCTTAAAACAATGCGTTACAAGATGGAAAAACCTTAGTCAAGAAGACTGGATCATGTGTAAGGGTTCCCCTTGTTACATTTGTGTTAGGTTAATCTAATGTCTTCATATAAGCTGGGATTTGTCTTGGATTTGGATTTTGTGAGCCAAATTCACGGACCTATATATTAACTAAAATGAGTGCTCTGTCCAGAACTTGTTGTAATTCATTCTTAGTAAATTTCTCAAGTACAATGTCCTTAATGATTGGCTGATAGGCATCATGGCTGCCACTGAGTCTTTCCTATTCAGTTATTTGCCATCCTTCTATAAAGAAACAAGATGGTGGCCCACAAATGCTCACTAACAGCTTAAACAAATAAAAAAAGGAACAATAAGTTTCTCCTACATCTCCTATTGCAATTCATTTACCATACTTCCCTCAAAAAAACAAACAAACAAAACAGAAAAAAGCACAACTCCTTCCCATAACCTTCCCAATCCCTTATATGGCAATTCAGATTTCAAGGTGTATAGGTCAATCTTTTATGACTGCTCCTTTTCACACCAGAAATCTAAGTAATTAGAATTTTATGTCTACAGAGTTCTACAAAGCATCCATGAACTAACCACTGTAGCCCAAGCCATCATCAATCCTGACTGCACTATTAAAATAGCCTCCTCACAAGTTTCCTGATTTCCTATTCCCCAACCAATAATCTCTTAACACTGTGTCCATACAGATACTGATATGCCACACTTTTGCTCAGAACAGGACTTTTAATGACATTCAGAGAAAAAGCTCATTTGTTTATCATGAATTATAGGACTTCCCTGATTTGGTCTCCTTGAAGACATCCCTATACCTCTCCATCTTCCAACTTGCTGTAATGCTTCTGGTCATCTTGCTGTTTGTATTAGTTTCCTAGTGATGCCATTCAAAATGATCACCAACTGGGTGGCTTAAAACTACAGAAATTTATAGGTTCACAGTTTTCCAGGAAAATTTTCTGGAAACAAAGTGTCAGCAGAACCAGGCTCTCATGATGGCTTTAGAAGATTTTCCTTCCTTGCCTCTTCCTAGATTCTGGCAGTTACTAGCTATTTGGTTTTTCTTAGCTTATGACTGCATAACTCCAACCTCAGCCTCCTCTTCTTACAGCCTTTTCCCCTTTGTCTCTGTGTGTCCAAATTTCCTTCTTATAAGGACACCAGTCAGATTAGATTAGGACCCATCCTGATCTGATTTGGTTTTACTTTAACTGATTACATCTTCAATATCCTTACTTCTAAAGAAAGTCAGTCACAAGGCTGCGTGTTAGGACTTGAACAAATTTTTTGTGGTTGCAAATCAATCCGCAGCACTGTTTTTTAAGCATACTGGATAACCTGCTGCCTGAGGCTCTTAACAATGGTAAGTTCCTACTGCCTGTGAGTCAGTCTCTAAAGAATCCTCCCTAGCATAGTCCCTCCTTTCTCCAGGTCTTCACTCCAATATCATCTACTCAGGAGACTTTTCTTAGTTGACATTTAATCACACATTTTCTATCCCATCTTCCTGTATTGCTTGTTTTTTCTTCTTGGCACTTACCACAATCTAAAATATTTTATAATTCTGTTATGTGTGTGTTTGTGTGTGTGTGTGTGTACAGAGAGAGAGAGAGAGAGAGAGAGAGAGATTTGTCTATCTTCCCAAGTAGAATGAAAATTCCTAGAAAAGAGATTTTGTCTTTTCTTGGAACATATCTGCAACAATTAGCACATTTCCTCACACATATTCAGGCTCAGTAAATATCTGTTGACTAAGTAAAGGAATGGATATTGTCATTTTCATTTGAGGGAAAGGTGCTTTTTTTGCCAGCCAACAAACTTCTCCCATAACCACTTCAACAACAGGGACATATGTAGCCAGTGCCAAATCAGTGGGAAAAGATATGGACACAGCAACAAATATGACAGTCAATTAGTGTAATAAGCCACATTAATAAATTGAAGAAGAAAAATTGCATGATCCTCTCCATTGACACAGAAAAGGCATTTGACAAAACTGCAACATCCTTTCTTGATACAGACACATCTAAAGATAGGTATAGAAGGAAACTTTCTTAATATGGTAAAGTGCATATATGCAAAACCTACAGCTAGCATTGTACTCAAATGTGAAAGTCTGAAAGCTTTCCAGCTGAAATCAGGAACAACAAGGATGCTACTGTCATGACTGCTATTCAATATTGTGCTAGACGTTCTAGGTAGAGCTTATTAGACTAGATAAAGAAATAAGAGGAACCAAGATAGGAAAGGAAGAAATAAAACATTTGCGATCTGCTGATGAAAACTACATGACAAAACTACTTGAACTAAAAGACATGTTCAGCAAAGTGGTGGGATACAAGATTAGTTGTAATAATTACTAGCATTTCTATATTGTGATGATGAGCAATCTGATGGGGAAATCAGAAAAAACATCCATTTAAAATAGTGACTAAAGGAATCAAATATTTAGGAATATACTTAACGAAGGACATAAAGAACTTTTATGCAGAAAATTCAAAAATATTTGAAAAAAACAAAGAAGAATTAAATAAATGGAAGAAAATTCCACATTTATGGATTGGAAGACTAAATATCATTAAGATGTCAGTTTTATGCAAACTGATTTACAGGTTCAACACAATCCCAATAAAAATTTCACCAGCCCCTTTTGCATAAATTGAAAAGCCAATAATAAAATTTTTTTGAAAGGGTCAAAGAGCAAGATGGCAGCAGGTAAGGAGCTCCTGTTACAGGGCTGTTGGTAATCACACAGAGCTATCTAAATCACCTGTTTTGTGGCCTCCAGGAGACCAGAACAGCATGCTGCAACATCCATGAAAGAATGGAAATAGGACATCGCTCATCTGCAGAAAGATTTGTAAGTAGAGCACTCCATGCTGTGGAGGCTGGTGCCCATCTTCCACTGGCAGCACAAGCCACCTCAGGAGCTATTCCATGGGTGTAAGTGGAAGTTTCACTTCCCATAAATGTGGCAGGAAGAGACAGTTGGGCACCAACTTATCTACTGATTAGTAAAATTGGCTGGGTAAAGTATAATCCTAAGAACAGCTAAAGTTTGAACCTGTCCAAGTCAGAAAGAGGCTGGTAGCCACCTTTTAACCTCTGCCTCTGGCCTGAAGGGAAGCTGGATGGGCTGAAAAATCATAGCACTTATAGAGACTAGCTTCTTTCTATCCAAATCTGATTGCAGCTCTAGCCTAAGTCCCAGCCTTTCTTCTGGCATCGCAAAGAGGAAACTGGGGGAACCTGTGCCAGCCTCTCTGGGAAACTACAGGCCACACCATGGAGAACAGTGATCATCTTACTCTGGTGATGCAAGCTGCTACAGGAGCTATTCTGTGGCTGAAGTTGTAAGCTCTATTTCCTTAAAACAGGGGATGAAGAGATAGCTGGGCACCAATTTCACCTACTGATTAGTACATTTGGCTGGCTAAAATATAATCTTAAGAACAGCTAAAGTTTGAACCTATACAAGTTGGAAGATGGTGGTAGCCACCGTTTTCACTCCACCCCCAGCATGAGGGGAAGCCAGGCTGATGGAAAATCACAGTGATGGTAGGGATAAGTTTCTTTCCACCCAGATCAGATTGCAGGACTAGTTCAGGCTTCAGCCCCAGCTATGAGAGAGAGGAAGCTGGCAGGACGTGCACCAGCTTCTCAGAGTCACTGCAGTTACATTCAGCTGGCACACACTGAATAGTCTGAAATCTACTGGGTCACCTGCTGTCATATTGGATGTGTACAGCATATATTGCTGTCCACACCTGCAGCTGTATCACCACTCCATGCAGGGGATGAAGGGAGATGAAGCTTCATCAATCTCTCCAGGCAACTATAGCTTAGGCCTCCATGATTTTGATTATTACACATGGCTGTGGCTCTGTCCCTCCTCCTGGCAAAAGAGAAAGGTGGAAGAACCTTCTTTGGTCCCTAGGGCAATGTAGGCAGCTTTAGCCACCACAGCTCACAGCACCAACTACATCCTCAGCACCTACTACACAACAAGCAAGGGAGAAAGAGCAAGAAAGCCCTAAACTAAAGAGAAAAACTGTACCCAGAACAAATA
>JAQZBX010064875.1:0-16414 GCA_029593785.1 Cabassous unicinctus | reverse complement strand
GGTATCTTAAATATATCATATCACTGTCTTCTTGCCTCCATGGTTTCTTGTGAGAAATAAGCACTTAATCTTATTGGTTATCTCTGCATTGCTTTTCTCTTTCTGCTCTCAGAATTCTCTTTGTCTTTGGCATTTGACATTCTGATTAGTATATGCCTCAGATTTGGTCAATTTGGATTTTTTTGGATGGGAGTACATCATGCTTCTTGGACATGGATATCTATGTCCTTCAATAGGGTTGGGAAATATTCTTTTATTATTTCTTCAAATATTCCTTCCACCCCCTTTCCCTTCTCTTCTTCTTCTGGGACACCCATGACATGTATATTTACACATCTCTTGCTGCTGTTTAGTTCCCTGAGAAGTTGTTCAAGTTTCCCCAATCTTTTCTTTTTCTGTTCTTATGTATGTTCACTTTCAGAGGCCATGTCTTCAAGTTCACCAATCCTTTATTCTGCCTCCTCAAGTCTGCTATTATATGATTCCAGTGCATTTTTAATTTCATTTATTGCACTTTTCATTCCCATAAGATCTGCTATTTTTCTATGTACACTTTCAAATTCTTCTTTGTGCTCATCCAATGATTTCTTAATATCCTTAACTTCTTTAGTGATCTCATTGAATTTATTAAGGAGATTTGTTTGAACATATATGACTGGTGGTCTCAACTCCTTTATGACATCTGGAGGTTTATCTTGTTCTTTTAACTGGGCCATATCTTTCTGTTTCTTGGTGTGGACTATAATTTTTTGTTGGTGTCTTGGCATCTGGCTTACTAGAGTACTTATTCTGGGTGCAGTTTTTCTCCTTAGTTTAGGGCTTCCTGCCCTTTCTCCCTTGCTGGTTGTGTAGTAGGAGCCAAGGATGTAGTTAGTGGTATAAGATGTGGAGGCTCTAACTGCCCTCATTTCCCCAAGGACCAATGAAGCTTTTCTTAACTTTCTTCTTTGCCAGGGGTAGGGACAGAGCCACAGCTGTGTGGAGCAATCCAACTCAACCAGGCCTAGACTGTAGTTGCCCAGAGAGACTGATGAAGCTTCATGCCCCTTTCTCCCATGCTTGGAGGAGAATGGAGCTGCAGGTGTGGGCAGCAATCTATGCATTGTAGGTTCAAGATGACCACAGTTGCCCCAGTAGACTTCTAATTATTCAGTCTGTGCCAACCAAATGTACTTGCAGTTACCTGGAATGGCTGGTGTTGGGCCCACCAGCTTCCTCCCTCCTAGAGGTGGGGCTGAAGCCTAGGCTAGGGCTGTAGGCCAATCTTGGTGAAAGAAACCAGTGACTACTATCACTGTGATTTTCAGTCAGCCCAGCTTCCCCTCATGCTGGAGGTGGAGTCAAAATGGCAGTTACCAGCCTCTTTCTGACTTGGACATGTTCAAACTTTAGCTGTTCTTAGGATTATACTTTAGCCAGCTGAATTTACTAATTAGTAACTGAAATTGGTTGCCAACCATCTCTTTCTCCCATTTTTGGGAAATGTATCTTCCAATTCCTATCACAGACTAGCTCCTGGGTAGCTTGTGCTGCCAAAGTAGGATAATCACCAGCTCTGTTGCATGGCCTGTAGCTTCCTGAAGAGGTTGGCAAAGCTCCTTCCAGCTTCCTCCCTGCCTGAGGTGGGGCTGGGGCTTATGCTAAAGCTTCATTCTGGTCTAGATGGAAAGGAGCTGGTCCCTACTAGCACTGTGATTTTCAGACAGCCCTGCTTCCCCTTGTATCAGGTGCAGAGTTAAGATGGCAGCTACTAACCTCTTTCTGACTTGGACAGGTTCAAACTTTAGCTGTTCTTAGGTTTATACTTTAGTCCACTAAATTTCTTAATCAGTAGCCAAAACAAATGCACCCAAATAAGATCCCAGAAGCAACATTATACATGGCTGCTTGTTCATCAAGATAGCATACTTCAGTGGGTTGCAGATAGCAGCATATCAGTCAACGGGCATGAGAGCGAGGATGAACAACGCTGTGGATCCCAGGAGGAAATAGAAGAAACACGATGTGAGGTACCCTTAAATGATATTGTTTTGGTGAGTGAAAAAGTGTTGACTAGAATCTTAGGCACCATCGTGGAGGTGATGATGACCTCAAAGAAGGAAAGTCTGGATACAAAGAAATACATGGCTGGATGCAGAGAGTCTAGTCACAGTGTTGCAAATCAAAGAAGTCATGTACATGAACTGGAACAAAGAACAAAAACTCTACTTCTTTCTCATTCTGAAACCCTAGAAGGAGGAACTCAGAGACTCCAGTTTTGTGTCTGTGGTGCATTATGTTCTCAGTTCATCCTGGCACAAGAGAAAGAGAGATTTATAGTGGCTCTTATTCTTAACCCAGGAAATACCTTACCAATATAAATCGACTAACTTTTGTTTTCACAGAGAGATATTAATATGGACAAAGTATCATTTCTCCAGTGTATAAACAGCTCCTGTGACAAACTGAAATAAGTATAAGCTCAAGTATGATATTGCCTTATAATAGCAGGATAAGTGCCCCAATAAAATTGTGACAACAATACTTAGATAAACTTGTGGCCTCCCCTAAGTTTAAAGAATCTGACATTGTATTCAACCATTCCCAATTGATGTGAAACACACTTATATTGGATGGCCATGTTACAGTGGCTTTAATCCATTGAGATGTAAAGGTATTTATTCAGTGTGCAGAGGAATTTGCAATATACATAATTATATATTAATATATATGGAATGATATTTTTCAAGGTGTTTTGCTTTGTTTGAGAAGACAAACTATTTATGAAATGTTTGAAAATGTGTATGTAATAGGCATTTTCCCTAAAGCTCATGACACTTGACACACTGACGCCAACCTCCATATTGTCAAATAGGCAGCTAAGCAATGTGAAATCAGCCTGACTTCAACTCCTTAAAGAAACATGCTTCAGAGTGAATACAATTTTCTCAGTTATTTGAAGTGTAAGGGAAAAGGTGACACATATATTTGTTTTACTCTATTGACTATATTTCTCTTTGAATTCAGAAAGAAAGAACAAATATTCAACAAGCAGGAGGGAAAAAAAACTTCTGAAATTTGACTAATTCTAGGGAAAACAATAGCTGCCAAATATAATTCATTTCATATGAGAATGCAAGGGCCAGAATTATAGAGAAAAAGGAAACTTTTTGCAGTGGAGAGATTTAGTTACTTATTTAGCTGAAGTTTTACACTATGTACATTGCTGCATAAAACTGGTTGAAATCAAGAATACAAGTTTAGAGCAGGAAGTGATTTCAAATCCCAAATACAAGACAATAAAGTGTGATATTGACAAGTGTTGGAAAAGCTAAATATAGGTGACTGTGTATTTTTATTGCTACTTTTTTATAGATATTTGAAGAGGTAGTTGAGTAATAATATTAAGTAATATTAAAAATTAATATTTCTAATTAATTTAGTAATATTAGAAAAATGTTACTTAACATTATTAGTTAAATGTTAGAACTATTAGTTAACATTTTAGCACATCATTGAGGATATTGGTGGAAATAAGACAAGACCTTAAGTTTTTTGATTTAGAATTTTCTGTTCCTTGTAACTCAAAATATTAATTTTGTAATTATTTCCATCATTGTTGTTATTGTATATTTACTGCCTAAAGTGACAAGTTATGAGGAACATGCATGGATTTCTGATACGCATTGAATGATCAAAGGAAGAGAAATAAAGTTGGATTACAGTTTGCATTTGCATAGTGATTGCATAAATAAACTTTCAGAATCTTCCCACACAGGTACATTATTTTAATGAATAATACCTAATTGTGTCAATATGGTGAAAAGTTGTGAAAGAATGTAGTGAGGTTGTTTTCCTATAATCATGCTGAAGGAATGAAAATATTTCTGGATTTGGTAGAGAAGGTAAAGGTAATTTTGTACTAAGGGGTATTACTGGAAAGAGCTTTTCCTGTCATCTGATAAATGGATGATTTTAATGTGAGCAACTAGTGGGTATCTTTCAGTCACTAGCAGTGTGCTCGGCAGCTAAAGAAAAGGCAGAGTCTAAATGCACAAGTGAAGAGAGAAAAGGCATACTCAGTACCACCAAGAGTTTGCATAGGGCTGAACTAAGTGAAAGGAAGAGAATAATGAACAAGATGAAATCACTATGATAAGGAGAATAAGAAGAAAAGAATTGCGTTCAAATGTTCAGTAAAGGAAAAAATATTTAATGTTCTTTATTTACATGCAGAAGTGTACTTCAGAATTTTCATGGATGGTCAAGTATATTGCTTCAGAGAATTGTTTATGGTTGCATGATTTGTAGATTTATTTCTTTTTTTGAAAATCTCTCAATGTTTGGAAACAAAGGAATGGAAGATACAGTCTTGTCTATAGAACAGTTTATAAGGGTTTTACCTGGGAATGAGCTATTTTCTTCACTTGCCTTGTAGAAAAGACACCCAAAACTGTGAAGTTTCTGTCATTATATCTGTAAATTATTTGAACTTGTGAAGAGGATGAAGCATGAATCCATTATTGCTGCTTCCCTGAAGGTTTCTAGGAAACCAATGTTCTCCAAAGAATAAATAATAAAAGCAATTGTAATTAAAGGAAATTTAATTATTTCCTTAATTGGAAAAGTGAAAAAAAAACAGTAAACACATCTTCCTTAAAATTTTTTTGAGCCTAAAATAATCACTCTCTGCACATGTGTTTTGATGAACGTTCAAAACTTTTCAGACTGTGTAATGTATATATAGTCATTGAACTAGGAGCAGTATATCATCATCATCACCATGTCGTCTTTATCACCATCTTTGCCATCTACATTTATTGAACTTTTATTATATACTAGATAGTCTTGTATTAATTGTGCAAATATCATTTTAACCCCATGAAAACCATATAAGTGATACTTTTACTTTTTATGGTAACTATTTTTTTAAATCCCAGAGAAATTTAAAATATATATATTTGTACAATATATAGAACATTGTATAAAAATATATTTACTAACACTTATTGAATGTATGGTAAATATACTGATTCCCCCAAAAATGATTATGATCCTGCCATCAGAAGCCTATAGTTTAGTCAAAGTAATAAAGGACACATGTAAAAAATAGGACAAATTGATATGTAGGAAAAGAAAAATATCTTTCAATATAAGGACATATTTTGAAGCATGACAACAACAACTAATTTAATCCCAGTCTTTTATTCATGAACTATTCTGAACTGAAATCTATAGAGCACAAAATTTTTATGTTTTTAAATTTAAATTTTTAGGTATATTTATACCCATTATTAATGTTTTCCAAGTCTGATTTTTATATTTCATTCTTGCCAGGTTCATTACATTAGATGGAGAGTATACATATTAAACATGTTAAAGTTTAAATCCTCCCCAATGTTTTTCTTCATTTTTTTCTATTGTCCCACAATAGAAAATATTGTACTATATTTAATTGCCATTTCATGCATTTTGACAAATTATTGGGTTATTAAATCACTGTCTTACATATAATTCTCACTTAGTATCACAAGTGTATGGATTTTCAAGCACAAAATAATGAGTTATTAAAATATGCTAAAATACGGAACCATCCCAAGTGTCCACCAATGGATTAAGAGATAAACAAAATGTGGTAGATACACACAATGGAATACTATTCAGCTGTAAGAAGAAATGAAATTGGGATTCATATCAAAACATGGATGAAGTTAAAGAATATTACAGTGAGTGGAATAAACCAGATATAAAAGGATAACTATTGTATGGTTCCACTAGTATGAATTATATATGATGAGTAAACTCACAGAGGTAAACTCTAGAGTGTAGGTTAGAAGGAAATAGAAGGTGAGTTGAGAATGAGAGATGAAGTTTAATGTGTGTAGCATTATGATAATCTTAACTGTAAAAGTTGGAAATGAATAGAGCTAAGAGTAACCCAGTATAGTGAGTGTAACTTATACATTTACTGATTTGTAAATGTTATTGTGGCTGAAAGGCAGTATGTGGAATTAAATGTCAAGTGAAAAGAAGCTAGAGAATAATCTAGGGTATGTATAACAGAGATTTTGGTGGTGGATGAAAATTGCAGTTAATAGCATAAATATAAGAATGCACTTCTTTTACAAAGTGCTTAGCATATGTAGATACACTGGAAAATGACAACCAATGTAGCTTATGGACAATGAAACAATGCAACACGCGAAGAAGATTTTTTTTCAATACTAAGGGGTGACATTAGGACTGCATAAGGGGATCTAGGATTTTTTTTTTTTGGAGTAATGAAAATGTTCTAAAATTGACTAAGGTGATGACAGAAAAATTCTCTGATGAAAATGAAAGCCACTGAGTGTACACTTTGAATGGATTGTACAAATCATGGGGCTGGTTAACACAGGGAATCCAGTGGTGGATGATGGACTGTGGTTAACACAAGTATGAGAATGTTTTCTCCTGAACAAGCACAAATATAAAATACTAATATAGGGTGTTAATAATCTGGTGGATTATGGGAAGATACACTAAATGAAAGATTTGGGCTCTTGTTAATTATAATGTTTTGATAATGCTCTTTCATAGTTTGTAACAGATGTTTCACAACAATGCAAGGTATTGGTAGTGGGAAGATGTATGGAGTCCTTGTATGATGATATGCATGTTTGGTTCATAAATTCACAAATTTTCCTATATTTTTATTGTTTATGTATGTTCATGTATCAATGATATGCTTCAATAAAATTGTATTTAAAAAAACAAACAAACAATGAATCATTGATGAAAAAAGGTGATATCTGAGATCTCCAAAGCACCTCCACAGTGTATTTTCTGACATATCAGGACAACCTATTAGATCAGATTAACATGAGATTTTTATTATGAACAAGTGTTAAATTTTCTTGAATATTTTATATACCTGCTTAGTTGATCATATTTTTTTCCTTTATGTAAGGAAAGACTTGATTAAATTAATTAATTTTTAAAGAAATAACAACTTTTTATTCCTGAAATGAATCCTAATATTACATGGTACCATCTTTTTAATATAGAGCATGCCTGAATTTACTAATATTTTAAAGTATTTTTTGTTTTCAGTACATGGTGTAATAACCAAGCTATAAATAATGTGGATATTTTTAGCTCATAAATGAGTTAGAAAGGGTTACACTTTCCATTATCTTCTAAAATAGTTCATGTAATATTCATATAATTTATTCATAAATATCAATTGGAATACATATATAAAGCAATATGGATCTGGGTTTTAAAGATATAGGTCAAATTAATATATTTTTATTCCTTCAGCTATTATGAACATTGCAAGGTATGATTCCATTTCATTTAGGTTTCAAATTGTTTTAATTTAAAGTTGTACTTATTGTTCCATATTTTCAAGATTTGTAGAAATTTTAGTAATAACACATGTAAAATTTAAAATGTCACATAATTTGTATGTTATTCTTTTTCTTTAAAAAAATTAATAAATGAAAAGTGTTTAGATAAAGTCTGTTTTTTATTTTATGTTTATTTTTTTTTCTTATTTTCCCTCCAAAATGGATATAAAGCATTACTACATATTTAATTTTTTAAACAGCATATATTTATTACTTATACTTCCAAGCATATGAAGTCCAAATTTGTTATCATAAGGCTGAAATCAGGAAGACTGTAGGGCTGCATTCATTCCCAGAACATCTAGGGATAATTAATTTTCTTTCATTGTATTGGCAGCATCAAGCACCAGCATGCCAGTTTTCAAGAGGAAAGCATAAACTTGATGAGTCCTTGATTTGGACTTCTAGCCTCAAAACCATAAGCCCATAAATTTCCTTGCTTAAACCAAAATACTTCATGGTATTTTCTTGAACAGCTAAGGAAACAAAAGTATGAGGGCAGTGACGAGTGAAAGAGGATGGTCCATTGATTGGCCCATGATATTGATGTCTATACATATGAATCTTTACTTTTGAAATGGAAACTCAGCCTAGCATTACAAGGTGCCTAAGAGATACCTCCTGAGAGCCTCCCTTTTGCTCAAATGTGGCCTTTCTCTCAGCCAAATTCAGCATATAAATGCATTGTCTTCCCCCCAGCATGGGACATGACTGCCAGGGATGATCCTCCTTGACACCAAGGTATTACTACCAAGCACTAAATAGCAATGCAACTGGAAAAACACCTTGACCAAAAAGGGGAAAAGGTAAAGACAAATGAGTTTATATGGCTAAGGTACTTTGAAGTAAGTCAGGAGGTCATTCAAGAGGTTACGTTTATGCATGCCTCAGCAGGCTCTCATTGACTGCCAAAGTAAATATTGCCTCAGATAGCAAGGCTCCTGAGAGCTTTGGAGACAACTAGACACTATAGGCAGGGCAGACAGCTCAGGAGTTTGGCACCCTGCCAATGGACCCTACTTTGGAATTTATGCTCCCCAGTGTGAGAGTTGGACTCAGTTGTGGTTTTCCTACATGAAACTCTTCTGCCCCTTCTATTTGAACCTAGTACTAGAGTTGATAGATGCATGTCCAAGAAACTTAAATCTTTGGGTTGTCCATGGGCCAGCTGTGCCCTGAATCTGAACAGAGTTGCAACAGCTATACTCCAGCTCATTGGACTAACCCAGGACAACCAACAAGGTGATTATGATGGACAATGACCATCCCAAGGAAAAGTGAGAGTCTGCAACTGCAAGCAAGATTGTTGTATCCATCTGTCCCTTGGCATCTGTTGCAGTTTGACATTGTTTATGAATTCCAAAAATAGATTTTGCATTATGTTTGTAGACTGGTTTGTTCCTCTGGGCATGATTAAATTATGATTAGGGCTTTTATTGGGCCAAATGAGTAGGATGTTGAGTCTCCACCATCTTGGTGGGTGGTTACTCACAGAGGAACCACACCACAGAAAAGGGAGGCTGGAGTTTTGAGCTGGAGCCCAGGAAGTAAACACATGGGAGAGAGCAGAACAGCTGAGCCTGGAGAGAAACAAGACCCAGGAGAGAGACAAGACTTATCCCAACCTACAGCTGATAGTAGAAGAAGCTGGGACCATGGAGCCTTAAGAAGAAGAGGAAGGCTGAACATCGGCAGCTATCTGCTACAAGACGTGGCAACAGATTTTGGTAAGGGAAGTAATTTATGCTTTTTGGTCTAGTAACTGCAAGCTTCAACCCCAAATAGTCTTTACAAAACCCAACAGATTTCTGGTATTTTGCATCAGCACCCCATTGGCTGACTAATACAGACTTTGGTATGAGAGAGTGGGGCCATGCTTTTGTAATTACCAAAATTCTGGAACAATTTTATAAATGGGTAAGGGATATTTTATGGAGGAATTTTGAGATAGCTTATGGAAAAAGCTTACATTGCTTTGAAGAGACTGTTGATAGGAATATGAATATGAATATGAGACTTTTTATGATGCCTTAGAAGTAAATGATGACATTATTATTGGAAACTGGAGGAGAGGTGATCTGTGTTTAAAAGTTGCACAGAACTTAGCAAGATTGACTCCTGATGTTATATGGAAGGCAGAATTTGAAAATGGCGAATCTGGGCATTTAGCTGAATAACTTTCCAAAGTAAACTCAGAGAATGCAGCTTGGCTTCTCCTGGCAGCTTATAGCAAAATACTTGATGAGTGAGATAAGCTGAGGACTGAATTGTTGGGCACAAAGGAAACAAAAACTGATTCCAGAAATTCCAAGCTTCTGGAAATCAAGCTCCCAGAGAATAGTGCCCCATTTGAGGAATTAACTAAACTTGGCACTTGTAAATCAGGACTGAAGATGCAGTTATTTAGGAAAGATATGTGGAATGTCTTCCTGTCTGAAGGCTTGGACCCCTGCTTCTTGCATGTTAAACCAAGCAGCTTTTTAAGAAAGTTGTATGAACAAAACCACTGTCAGCTTGGACTGAAAGGGACATGGAAGGGAAAGATTGAATTGGAAACATGTTTAAGAGGAAAATCATGGAAATTGAGATCTGGAATTAAGACATCTCCTTGGACCAAGAAAGGAATCCCACCCATGTGTACAGAAAGGGTGAGTTTGCCCCAGCAGCTGAAGAGGGTGGATGTTCCTGCCTGCTGTTCAGGGAGAGTGTTGCTGCCCCAGGGTACAGAGAGGGGGGAGCATATTTCCTGGGGTTTAGGGAAGTTGAGGTCAGTGCCCCATAAGTCTGATAGGGGCAGGCCTGCCCCCATGGATTACGGAAGGCCAGCTCATCAACTCATTGCTCTGAGAGGGTTGGGCCTGTATGGCAGATTTAAAGAGAATGTTCCCTTCCCCTTACTGTACTATGGGGTGTTAAAACTCTAACCCAAAGATTGGGTAATGTTTGGCAATCACCCTAATGCTCTTGGAGGGTGAGGCCTGGAGCTCAGTCACCACCCAGATGCTTGATGAGGGTGGAACCAAGAAAAAGGCCATTGGGCATACCTGTGGAAAGGATGGATCATCATGAGGCCCCAGGGAGAAGAAGCCATCATCTTGAAAATGGCCCTCAGACTTTGAAATTGAATGGAGGATGCCTTGCAGGTTTATTGAACTGTAGAGGGCCATGACTCATATTTCCCCTCCTAATTCCTCCTTATGTTAATGAAAATGTGTAGCCTTTGTTTGTCCATTTGTGTGCTGGAAATAGATAAATAGTTTCATAAGCTTCAGAGGTCTACAGCAGACAGGACTTTGCCCCAAGACAAATTGTGCTTTCTTTAAACTGATTGTGATATAATTTTGTACTTAGTATTGCTATTGAAATAAGGTTTTTTGAATATTGTAAGGGCTTTTCAGAATTCAGAGGGTGGAGTATGGTACTTTGGCATTGTTTATGAATTCCAAAAACAGATATTGGAATATATTTGTAGAATTGTCTGTTCCTCTAGGTGTGATTAAATTATGATTAGGGCTTTGATTGGGCCATTTCAGTAGGATGTTGAGTCCATGCTTACCAGTGGAGGGGGGAGACTCACAGTGAAATTGCACCACAGAGAAGGGAGGTTGGAGTATTGAGCTGGAGCCCATGAAGTAAACACACAGGAGAGAGCAGAGCAGCTGAACAAAGAGAAAAACAAGTCCCGGGAGAGAAATGAGACTTATGCCAGCCTACCATTGATATTGGAAGAACATGAGAGCATGGAGCCTTAAGAAGTGGAAGGCTGAACATCAGCAGACATCTTGCTCCAAAATGTGGCAACAGACTTTGGTGAGGGAAGTAACTAATGCTTTGTGGCTTGATAACTGTAAGTTTCTACCCCAAATAAATAGCCTTTATAAAAGTCAACTGATTTCTGGTATTTTGCATCAGCATCCCTTTGGCTGAATAGTACAAGATCTAAGCCCCCTTTCAATTAGAGGTGGAGTGGACATTACTATCCCAAAATCCTCAGGATTGGGGAATGAATGATGGACTAGAGTAGACCTACTTGTATTCTACTATGGACTTATTGTGATTCTAGCAATGGAAGAACTTAAAACATTGATGTAGAGGCAGTGGCCACTGAAGCTTCTGAGGGGAGGGAGAGGAAAACACAGGTATAATGGTAGGGGCATTTTCAGGAATTGGGTATTGTCCTGAATGACATTGCAATGACAGATACAGGCCATTATATATTTTGCCATAACTTACAAAATTGTGTGGGAGAGAGAGTAACTACAATGTAAACTGTAGTCCATGCTTAGTGGCTGTATCAGTTTGGCAGTTTGATATAGTTATGAATTCCAAAAATAGGATTATGCTTATAAACTGGTCTGTTCATCGGGGCATGATTTAGTTATGATTAGGGCTTTGATTGGGCCACATCAGTAGGATGTTGAGCCCCGCTCCTTGGAGGGTGTGGTCTCAAACTTAAAAGACATGGCAAAGGACAGATTTGAAGGGTTTGAGTTGGAGTTTTGAGTTGGAGTTCTGATGTTGGAGTCTTGAGCTGGAGTCCGGGGAAGTAAGCATCTGTTTGAAAAAAAAAAGAAGAAGAAGAAGGACCCATATCTCTCACCTTATATAAAAATCACCTGAAAATGGTTAAGGACCTAAATATAAGAGCCCAAACTATAAAACTCCATGAAGAAAACATATGCTAACATCTTCTAGATTTTGTGTTAGGTATTGGTTGCTTAGACTTTTAACCCAAAGCACAAGCAACCAAAGAAAAATAGATAAA
This sequence comes from Cabassous unicinctus, assembly GCA_029593785.1. Lineage (NCBI taxonomy): Eukaryota > Metazoa > Chordata > Mammalia > Cingulata > Chlamyphoridae > Cabassous > Cabassous unicinctus. The sequence continues at coordinate 4,279 of JAQZBX010064875.1, read as the reverse complement.
TCAGACCTCATCAAAATTATGAATTTTTGTGCCACACAGCACTTTGTCATGAAAGTAAAATGACAACCTACAGAATTAGAGAAAATATCTGTAAACCACATATCTGATATAGGTTTAAAATCTAGAATATATGAAGAAATCTTTCAACTTAACAACACAAAGACAAACAACGCAATTAAAAAATCGGGAAACATTTAATGGAAAAGAATAAGAATAGAGCAGCAAATGGTTTAGGCTAATGCTAACTTCTTACTTCAGCTGTTATATGCCCTTGTGATGTATGCTACATGTCATAGTTACACATAATGCTTTGTTCACTTTTATTCAAATACATGGAATTTGTAATTTATATTAATTCATTATTGAAGGAAGAGCCTTGGTTGAACAATATGTTTCAACATCCAGGTTTGTGGTTAAAACTACAGTGGTGGAAATATTCTTTTGGCAAATATGTGAGTGGAGGGTTACTGGTGTGGGACATCGGTTTTGGGGGGATATGCGGGATAGGGCACACCTGGGGCATGCCTTTATGGAATATGTAAGTATTCATATTGTCATAGTATGTTATCTCAGTGGATGGAGACCCATACAATATAAAAGAAAAATTAAACTCCCATCCTGGGGAGTTCTGCTATGTTGTCCTTTATACATGTAAAATTTCACTTCACCTTCATTTAATTGTGTTTGGGGAAGAAGTAGATATAAATGTACATTTAAATCTGTCAGTTTAACAAAAATTATGTTTTATCTAATTTCATTTGCATTTTACCTTATCTAATGCATGCCACACTTTTTTACTAATACAGTAAAACAAAATAGATCTGATGATGTAAATTGTATCATAGCACTGGACTAGCTCTCCCAACTTAAATACAGAAAATTTATAAAATATAGATCTTTTCTCTGGCAGTAGAAATGAGGCAGATTACAATACTGTGAACCCTGAAAAAAATGATTATAAAATCTTATTCAACTATTTTCACTATGAAGACACTAAATATTCATATCTTATTTGAAACGTTCAGAACAGTGAACAGAGCAAGGTTTTAAGGAATAATAACCTCATTCCCCACCAAATAAGAATATTAAAATCATAGTATTCATTTAAAAGCAAAAAGCATGATGAAGAATGAAAATATTTGCATATTATTCAATGAGAAAGTCCATCAGCATTTAAATAAGCAGTAAGATTAAACAAAATTTTAAATGTAGTCTAAACTTGCATAAAGAAAAATCTAATAACAACACAAAATGAGAGATATACTATAGAGCCAGTGTTTAATCTAATCTTCATATTGAATGGAAATCTCAAAGTTTTCAACAATGCATTTGTATGTATAATTATATATTCCTCAATAGCTATATCTATTTCTGTATCAAACCTATATTCTAAGATTAAATGCACAAACATCTCTTATGTCTTTTTAACTAGTTTTCTCTATTTTTCATCACTGACATTTTAAAAAGTGAAAGCTATTGATTTTGCAGAATGTCCATCAATTTAGATTCATCTTAGTTTTCCTGGTGATTACAATCAGGTTATGCAGATTTGGCAATACTACAGAAGTGTATCTAATAAGGAGGAACAAGATATCAATATGTTCCAATACTTGTTCAATTAACTTTGATCACCTGGAAAATATGGTGTCTGCCAGGTTCCCCCTCTGTAAAGTTACACTTTTCCACTTCATATTTAATAGGTAATTTGTGGGGAAATAATATGAGACCGGAACCCCAAGTGAGACACCTTATATATTATAATCCTGTCTTCTGTATGTTGTAATTTTCCTCCACATTTTATACTTTCCTGATACTGTGCAGTGTACTTGGCAATTTTTTTCCAAATCCCTTGTCAAGTTCAATTATTGTTTTCAGACTCTGATTTTTAAGTGACTTTTTTAATGGATGTTTTACTTATATAGTAGCAAATACTTTCATCTTCATTTATTAGAAGTGACTTGGCTCCTTTTAAACTTGTCTGACTATACCTGACTGCCAATTATATCTCCTTAATTTTGTGAAACCTTAAATTGCATGTGTAAATTTAGCATGTTCATAGATATGATTTATTGGAATATTGGTCATATCCACATCAATGTTTTTTGGAGTAATGTGCACCATCTCATTCTGCTGAAGCAGGTACTAACAAAGTTGCTAAGTACCTGCTTTGAACATGCTTTGTAACAACAGGTAAGCACTTTCATCTTTAGACCTGAAATGATGAGAGGAAGAAGTAATTTGAAGAGAAAATAAATAAATAAAAGCAGGAGAGGGAGCCAAGAGCAGTGAACAGACTGATGCAACTCGAGAAGTTTAGCTCCAATAAACAAAGCAGAATGGAGTGGGAAAACAGTTTTACCTGGAAGGGTAAACAAAAGATATTCGGTCCACCATTTATAGATTCATTTTTATATATCTGATAAGGAAGTCTCAGCCATTATTAATGAAACATTACCTCCTTGCTTCTCTTTATTTCTTTTTCTTTCATTCTTTTCTTCGTATTCCTGAAGTTGTATCTTGTGTGTGTGTGTGCATGGGAAATTTCATTTCCTTCTCTTCTGTGCAATATTCTGATCGATTTATCACGTCAATCTTCAAGCTCATTAACTAGTTTAATTGAATATTTCCATTTTCAATAATTCTTTAGTTTATGCCATAACTTGCTTTCATTTCTATAAATCCCACTGATTCCTATTTCAAATTTGCATGGCCAAACCTCATTTTCACGTTACTTGTGAATTTTTACTAAATGTTTCAATGAATTTTATATTATATGATACATAGTATTTTAGGTTCCAAGTACATTATTTCCATATTAGAAATACTTACATATTGAGAAGTTTGATCATTTTTTTTAACAGTTCTAAACAAAACCTTGGGGAAGCATTATCCCATGTAAAAAACAGGAAATTCCCTTTGATACACTATAAAAAGTGGCAACAATATAAAATATTTTAATATCTCCAATGAAGATAAAATGAAAAATCAACTGAAGAATGTAATTATGATTAAATAAGTTTGAATCAAGAAAACCTTGAGATAAGATTATTTTGTTAATTTGTTAAAATATTTTAAATAACATTATTCATTCAACATTCACAAAAATATTAACTGAATATTGTCTTGACAGTTGTTTAAAGCATGATGTATTTCATTTTTTGTTTAATATATTTGCTGAGTATTTTACCTTAGCACAGAATTTGGCAGGTAGTAAAAAAATAAAAGGGGAATACATTCAGATGAAAAGACATAAATGATTACAAGGCAGAAATGTTAAGTAAAAAGGAAAATTTATAGTATTTTATAGTATTTATAGTATTGCAACACGACAACATTTCAAATGTTCCATATTTCATCATCTTTTCTAACAATTAATGGATGCACACCACTTTTTAACAAATCAATTTCATGAATACACAATAAAGCACAAATCCATCCAAAGTATAAAATCAATAATATGTGGTATCATCACATATTTGTGCATTCATCACTTCAATCATTCTTACAGCACTTTCATTATTCCAATAATAATAATAATAAACAATAAACAAAGAAGCAAAGAAACAAAACTCATCACCTCTCAATCTCTCTCTGTTTCCCCTGCAGTACATAGCTGGTCTTCTTTTGCCTTCTCTCTAGCATATTTATATTTTGTAAAAAACAGTCATATATGCAATACCACCTTATTCGTGTTTTACATGAAGTTTTATTATCTTATAGCATCCCACTTTACAGTTTATAGCATTTTTTTCTAATAATATACATGACCTTAGACTCCCTTTCAAACAATCATACCTATACAATAGCTCTGTTAGTTACAAACACCGTGATATGCTTTCACCATTTCTATTCATTTCCAAATTTTTACAAATGACCTTTTTACCAATTTTGCTCTGATTAACCCTCAGATTTCCATTCTGTACCCTCATTCTATTTTCTGGTGACCTATATTCTAATTATTAACTCCATAAGTTTACACACTATATTTAGTTCATGATAACACAATCACACAGTATTTGTCCTTTTGCATCTGTCTTGCTTCACTCAACATAATGTCATCCAGGTTCATCCAGGTTGTCATATGCTTCACGACTTCATTTATTCTTACCACTGCATGGCATTCCATCATATATATACACCACAATTTGTTTACCCATTCATCAGTTGATGGCCACCTGTGTTGTTTCCAACTTTTGGCAATCATGAATAATGCTGCTATGAACATTTGTGTGCTGATGTCTGTTAGTGTCACTTCTCTCAGTTATTCTGGGTTTATATA
>JAQZBX010064874.1:0-16413 GCA_029593785.1 Cabassous unicinctus | reverse complement strand
TGCATGAATGCAAGTGGGCTGGCAGTCAGGTACCCACAGGATCCTCGTTGTCTCAGATATGCCTGGCAAACTCAGTGGTGCTTACTGTGGAGAGCAAATGAGCAGAACAGTTTAATTCCAAGGAGATCATTCAAAAGTTCCTTCTATTTAGCCCCTAAAATGCCATCTCATTAAGTTGTGTACTTATCTATGTAAGATGACTGCCATGCTGTGTTTATTTTATTAAGATAAAGTTAGGAAATGATAAAAAATGTTTTAGAATAAAGTGGCATCAGACATTATACTTCAACTTCTTTGTTTTTAAATAAATTGTGTTTCTCCAAGTCTAAAGTTTTAAATCCATTCAGAAATTTCCCCCTGGTTCTCCCAAGGACTTAGTTACATTAGTTGTATCACAAGCTATCTCCTATTTTTCCTACAAAATCTCTCAGCTCATCTTAGAGGACCTGTATTCTATCCAAGATCTTTATTTGAGATAAAGACAGCATATCTCAGCTTTTGTAACTCCCATAATCTCAGTGATCTCACAACAACTGAAGGTAAGTGTTTTAATACTCATTTTACAGATGGAGAAACTGAGATTCAGGAGTTAAATAAATTGCCCAAGGTCCATCAACTTGGAAAGACAAAGCAGGGAATCCATCTTTGACCCTAGATCCCACAATTTCTGCACTGTACCACTCCAATTGATTTTAGTTCTAGATCCAAAGCAAGATGAGAAGGTTCTTAAAATTTTAAACTTGAAATGCTAAGAAATTGTGTCTATTACAATATTGGGGACATTTTTCTTTATTTTTCAATTAATGTTACAGGTCAGCAACATGATTTTCCACATTTTTCATTCCATGGACCTTTCCCTGTACCCACCTCCCACCCCAAGAATTAGGAACTTTCCAGAAAATTATCAATTCCTTGGGGTTTCTAAAAATTCCCTTAGTTCCTTGGGCAATTAAAAAATGTCCTCTTTAAGTGAAATTCTGGGTTTCCTCAAGAATATATCTAAAATTTCTAGACAGCACTTTTTTCCCAAAACCTCTTCTGGAATGGCAATATCTCTTTGCCACGTTTTGACTTTAATGTAGAAGGGTTGATGTCTAGATTCCCATAAGCATATGAGTGTCAGTTAGATTAGATGTAGTTACAAGCACGGACCTAACCCACCGATTAGCCTTAAAAGTGTTCTATTTCTTTCCCCAATAAAGAGCTGGGTGCCTCTTTAAAGCACTCAGACATTGGTGGGATTGTTTATCAGAGCCTCCTTTTCTTCTCTACATTATATTGTGCACTGCTTCCTGCAATGTTACCAGTAATTTTAAGTGCCACTAATAATGGGGTGTCTGCAGGCACTATGCCAGATATTTTTTATATTTATATTTTATTTATATTCACAACAGCCCTATGAGATAGGTATTTCTACACCCATTTTACAGATGAGGAAATGGGTTCAAGGAGCTTCAATCACTTCCTCAAGGTCACACATATGGACTGGCAGGGTTGGCCTTGACAGCAGCTCTGTCTGACTCTGGAGCCAATGCCCTTTTCCCCACCCTACAGGGTCTCCCAATTTTAAAAAATGCTCTAACAGGTATGGCATAGGATTTCGTAAGTCCACAGATTTTTCTGATTCTACTGCTTTATTACATCTACCCCATTCAGTCCCAGAAAGGGACTAATACTGTAAATAAACTACAGTAATAAACTCAGGATACATAATTTTTAATTGAATGGTCTTTAATATTGATGTTTCCTCCGATGGATGTCCTGATCATTTGGGGGGTTGTTTTCTAGGCTTGTTTCATTTCCTCTGGGGAGATATATTTGATCTGAGAACACCTGTTATTTTCTAGAACAATTTTCTTGTTAGGCTTTAAGCTTGCTGTAGGTATCAGGTGTGCTTTCTCGGATTTGTTGGTGCATGCCACAAACATTACTAATACCTATTGCTCAAGAATGTTTGTGTAAACTGAGAATGGTCATTGTTGCTAATGCCACTATCAGCTTTCTTAATTAATTTGCTGGTACTCTGTGTCCTAGGAACTTTGAGGGAGATGAGAAATGGAGCTCCTGTTACTACAGTTCTGCAGCTGAGCTATCCAGCTAACCCTTTCACAGCGCTAATAAAAGAGAGCTATACCTGTTACAGTGACCCCATTATTGAATCATGGGGGGTGGGTAGGCTGCAGCTAACAGAGGTTAGTGTGATTAGTAACTTTTGCAGATTCCTGCTATCTTTGGGAACAGAACACTATTTACAGGGACGGGTGGGGGATAACTGCTCTGGTCTGAAAAACACATTGGGAATAATAGGAAATCTCCCAAGTCAAAAGGGGCTCATGTAAGATAACTGTTTCCAGGTCAGAAGATCAATTAGATCGATCAGTGAATATTAAAAGAGTAGATAATAAAGTGTGAACTTGGGTGATATAGACCATTTTACTTTTTTCAATAACATTATTGAGTTTTCCCTCCATTACCAAAAAGAAGAAAAAGAAAAAGAGAGTTTCACTGAAACAAACTCAGAACATACAAAAAAGCACAAAAAGAAAGAAAAGAAAAACTGTCTGTAATCATATCAATCACTGTTGATATTTTTCTATGCATATATAAATATATATATTTTTTGTATATTTGGGATCACATTATACATACTATTTTTAAACTTAACTTTCACTTCATATTTTCTCATGTAAAACACTTCCATGTAACATTTTTAATAACTTTATAATATTCTATCTTTTTTGACTTGCTCCAATTTATTTCACCAACCCCCTATTGCTGAACAATTAGGTTTTCTAGTTTTTACTACTATAAACAACATTGAGGTGAATTGCTTTATATACACATGGTTGTGCATCTGTCCAGTTATCTCTTTAGAATAAACACCCGGAGTGGAGTTACTACCCCAATGCATTATACATATTTATATATATATATACACACACACACACACACACACACATTCTTAAGGCACAAAACCAAAAACCTTTTCATAACATATTGCCAAATCACCTTTTAGAAAGTTTGTATAAATTCCGTATCAGCAGCAGTGCCTAGCTCTCCATACGCCCTCCTGTGCTTGGTTTTATCAAACACGTTCATCTTTGCCAATATGATAAGGCTAATACCAATGACAGCTAAGGCTATGAAGGGCTTGCTGTGTGCTGAGCTCTATAAAGAGCATGCATGAGTCTGCTATTTTTGGGTCCTCCATCAGCCCAGCCAAGTGAGACAATCCTTCTGGTCCCAGGCCCATAGTCCACTGCTCTCAAAGAGACTGGAAACTCAAAAACCCCCCCTCATCTAATAATGTCCACACGTCAGGCCCCTGGAGCCCCATTCTCCACACACCACGTTCCCAGGATGCGCTGTACTTCCTTGCCCTCGCCTGAGCACTTCACAGCTTCCCCCTCCCCTATGTTTTCTCTCAAACTGCTCCCTTACATCTCCAGCCTCTTCTCTGAGTGGTTTCATCTTCTCTTTGCCTTAAGAGAAACTAGATTCTCGGCTGAGGACGCGGCTTCAGCTTCAGCCCTCTCAAGCACTGGCTATTTATTCTCTAACCAGCCACATATCTCAGGGCCAAATGACATCTGTGCTAGAAGAATCAGTTGAAGGCAATTGCCTACAGAAGGCAGAAATCAGCAGTGGGGAGAGGAAAGGAAGGCGTCTGCTGTTTTTGTTATTATCTTTGTAGTTATATTTGACTTTAAAAACGGTGTATATGTATTACTGTTATAAAAATTAAATTTTAAAGAAGGTGAAAAACAGGTACAGAAAGTATCAATAACTTGTCCCCAAATACATAATAACAGGTTATCTTATCTTGCATATTTTATATCCCTGCTAAATTTTATTTTTTCCTATGTTTACTAAAGATATTTCATAATTCATAAATTGCATCATTCTCAGTTGCCTGTGCTCTTATGCTTTGGGGATGTTTATCTTTTGACTGGTTTATATACATTCTTTAGTAATAATGCATTTTGACTCTGTTATATACCTTGCAAATCGTTTCCTTAGTTTATTTTCTTATAATTTTACTAATGCTTTTTTACCAGATCAGAGAAGTTTTACATTTTAATATAGTCAAATTTTTAAATCTTTTTCTTTATGATTCCTGCTTTGGGAAATCCTTTCCTATCTGTAATTCATTCATATCCACTTTTATTTTAGAACTGTGCTTCATGTATTCACTTTTTCACATTTAATTCTTTCATTCATCTGGAATTTTTTTTTAAATGGTTAGTAAGTCTCCCTAAATCATTTATCCTTTCTTGATTGCCTCGAGCTGTCACATTTACATGTGTTAAATTCTAATGTCTTAGATCCTCTCATTCTGACTTTTCTGGCATTAGAACCACATCATTCAGATTATCATAGTCAAATCATATATTTATTGTATTATTCTTGTTTTGCATTACTCTTCTCTTAAAAAGCTCCTGCCATCTTCCAAAGTTCATTGTGATTTTCCTTGGGGTTTTCATTATCTTAATAGTTTAGTTCAGGGGGAAATTGAAATAACTGTAGTTTTAAATCTGTCTATTCAGGAATATGGTCTGTCTCTCCACTTATTCATTCCACTGGTAGAATGTTTTAGTTTGGTCTGTAAAGTTCCTAAAAGAGTCTTTAAATTTTTTTTTTTTTTTTTTTTTTTTTTTTTTTTTTTTTTAGTATTTGGTAAAGTACTTAATATTTTCATTGTAATTAGGGATAAGATTCTGTTTTTGTCCCCTCATTATTTTTGAAGTAATTACTGTTGGTAAATTAGTAAACTCTTCATTTTTGCCTGCTTATTTTCCTGAAGCCTCATTATCTGTAACAGTTTTTTTTATTTTATCCTCTGGAGTTTTAAAGAAAGGTGGTTATATCATTTGCAAATAATGCTAATTGTGCTTTTTCTTTTCCAATCTTTATATATCTTAATTGGTCTTTATGCATACTTGCATTCTCTAGAATTTCCAAGACAATATTAAATAATAGAGATGAAAGTATCATCCCAGTCTTATTCTTGACTTTATTGTGAATTCCTCTAATGTTTCATATTCTGTTTTTCTGATTTGGGCTATCCTGTGATGATCTCATTGTGGTTTTGATTTGCATTTCCCTAAGGATTAATGATGTTGAGTATCTTTTCATATTCTTATTGGCCATTTGTATATCTTCTTTGGAGAAGAAGCTGTTCAAATCCTTTGCCCATTTTAAATTGGATTATTTGTCTTTTTATTGATGTGTTGTAAGAGGTCTTCATATATTCTAGGTACAATTACCTTATCAGAGATATGATTTGCCATATTTTCTCCCATTCTGTGGGTTGTCTTTTCACTTTCTTGATGGTGTCCTTTGAAGCACAAAATTTCTTTGTTTTGATGAAGTCTAAGTTATCTATTTTTTTCATTTGTCACTGTGCTTTTGGTGTTCTAGCCAAGAAACCTAACCCAAGATCACGGAGATTTACTCCTACGTTTTCTTCTAAGATTTTTATAGTTTTAACTCATACAATTAGGTCTATGATCCATTTTGAGTTAATTTTGTGTATTGTCCAATTCTACTCCTTTGCATGTGGATATCCAGTTATTCCAGCACCCTTAGTTGAAAAGACTCTTCTTTCCCTATTGAACTATCTTGTCACCCTTGTTGAAAATTAATTAACCTTGAATGTAAGGCCTTATTTTTGAACTCTCAATTCTATTCCATTAATCTATATGTCTATTCTATGCCAGTACCACATTATCTTAATTACTGTAGCTTTGTAATAAGTTTGATACCAAGCAAAAGCAGCTTCTTGCCCAAATGAATTTGAAGGACCAATTCCTGAGACACCCGGGTTTCAAAGAGAGAAAGAGTTTTATTTGCTAGTGCATAGAGGGAAGCTCGGACAGCCTAAGGGCCTGAAAGTTTGTCTCCTCTAACGGCAGTAATTCTGACAGTTTTATAGTAACCAGGTTTAGTAGGTTTATGCTAATGAGTAATTGGTGTGGGCTGGCTCAGGTTCAAGGCATCTGGGGATAGGGGCTACAAAACGGAGGTCAGTTACAAGGTTTTTTTTTATGGATTTCCAACAGGGAATGGTGGAGTGGTTACTATAGAAATAACCATAAACAAAGGTAAGATCAGTCTGGAATAATCATCACAATAGCAGGTCCTAGTTTGAAATGCCATATACAAAGGATGAGGTCCGTCTAGCCAGTTTCAGTAATTTCAGGTATTAACATTTGGCTATTCTATAGTGTCATAATCATTTGTTAATTCTTAACTTTTGGTTACAAGTTTTGAAATTGGGAAGTGTGAGCCTTCCAACTTTATTCTTTTTTTAAGTTGTTTTGACTATTGTGAGTCCCTTGCATTTCTATATGAATTTTAGAATCAGCTTATCAATTTCTGAGAAAAAAATGGCACCTGGGATTTTGATAAGGATTGCATTGAAACTGTAAATCATTTGGGAAATATTGACATCTTAACTGTTTTCCAAACCATGAGCCTGGATATTTTCCATTTATTTAAGTCACTATAATTTCTTTCAACAATATTTTGTAGTTTGCAATTCATTGGTTAAAATTATTCCTAAGTATTGTATTCTTTTTGATGCTATTGTATGTCAACCAAGATATAACAAACTGAGCAGCAAAGCAACAAAGGTGCTTAGGGGTCTGAGAATTGCAATTTGGAGAGCACAGATTCAGTTAGCAACCCAAATCATGTCCTCTTGGCACTTCCAGGCAAGGGTTTTTAAAGAAAAAGATAAAGAGGCAGGTTAGTATGGGAAACGAGGGAAGATGAGTCACAGCTGGCACCTGGCAGAGAGCAAGGCTGTGAAGACCCCTCCTGGAAACCCCCTGACGGAAGGCCGCTGCTTGAGAATACAGTTGGAACCTTACAGCTGAGAAGTCCACCAAAGACCCTGGCTGTGAGGTCCCATTTGAAACTCCCAGGCTCAAAGGAAGCCCCGGATAAGTCCAAACAGAAGGCCCTCCTCATTGGGCCCCTGAGAGCTAACAGGTGGGGATCGTAAGGCAACCAATCAGAGCAGCAAACAGCTGGGGCTCCTGCCCAGCGTTAGGAAAGGGGAGGAAGGAAGGTCTTAAAAAGTCCTAACCCAGGGCCTCACACACCATGTCTGGAGTGTATATTCTTCTTTTTTCTCTCATTTCTCAATAAGCCTTCTGCTCCCTGGCCCACCCTATAGCGTGTCCTTAACTTCCTTTATGTGACATAGCCAAGAACCTAGAAACCCCGTGCGTTCCACTAACAATAGCATAAATTGTGATTGGTGGATACTCCGGGTTCTCCAAATGTCCTTCAGGTTAGACAGTTTTCTGGGTTCCTTATCTTGTGGTTTATTCCTCATGTCTGGATGTCTTTAGGGCTTTAAGGAACATTGTTGTTTGTGGCTGTGCATCTGTGGCAGTTTGTGACATCTGGCTGAGATTTGCATAAGAGTAACCTCCAGAATGAACTCCTGACTCCATTCTAAATCTCTTAGTCATAGTAACTCTACTTTGTTTTCTTTTTACAGTAAATGGAAATTTTCTTAATTTCATTTTCCATTGTTCATTGCCAGTGTAAAGAAATACAATTGGGTTTTGTATGTTGACCTTGTATTCTGCAACCTTGCTGAACTCATTTATTACTTCTAATATTTGTGTGTGTGCATTCCTTAGGATTTTCTATATACAAGATCATGTCAACTGTGAATTGAGATATTTTATGTCTTCCTTTCAAATATGGATGCCTTTTATTTCTTTTTCTTGCCTAATTGCCCTAGGCAGAACATCTAGTACAATGTTGAATAGATTTTCTTTTTTGTTGAATCAGTTCAGGTAATTTGTGTCTTTCTGGAAATTTGCCCATTCCATCTAGGTTCTCTAATTTGTTGGTGTACAGTTGTTCAAAACTCCTTTTTTAAGGCCTTTCCCCAAAGTTCCTATGCATTACAAGCCAAAACTTAGTCATAGGATCATTCCTTTCTGTAAAAGAGTCTGAGAAATTATTTTTCAACTGGGCATGTCACCACTCCTTCTCCTTCAAAAATCATAATTCTGTTACTAGAGGAGAAGGGGCAGGGAGAATAAATATTTGATAGACAGCTAGTAATCTCTGCCATTACAGGGTAAACAGGACTGGGCGATTTTGTAACAAGTGTAGAATCAGAGATTCGACATTGGGCTACACTTGAGTGATATTTCATTCAGGTTACGGAAAAGATGGATGAACATCTCCATCCCGGGGATATTCATTCCTGGGATGCATAAACGCCGACAGTCTTAATGACATTCTTTTCCTCTTATACATTCTATGCAGACCACACTAAAGTATGATTAGTCAGGTTACAATGATTTTGCTACTCAAAGGTTTCCTCTGGAATATCCATATCAGTTCTGGATAAGAAACTTTTCCCCTTCCTCCTCCTTCCTGCTGGAACTGGATGCAGTTCTTTGGATGCAACGGCTAGAGATGCAGTGTCCAACTTGAGACCTTTCAGTGACTTTGTGAGTGGAAGCCACATAATCAGGATGACTTATCGAAGTCAGAGGCACTGATAACTGCACAGAGCCACCCTGTCAGCCCCTAAGTGCCCACATCCAAACTTCATTTACATGAGAGGAAAATAACTTCTGTCTTCTTTAGGCCACCATTATTTCAGGTCTCTGTTGTTATCAGTGGTCTGCAATTCCTAACTGACACGCCATGTGCCAGGCAGAATGCCCTAGAGGTCACAGATTAGATGCATCTACCATTGCAAATTCCAGTTTGTACACCTATCTCCTGTAAGTTTGGTTAGCAGGTAACAAGCCCCTAAAGACTGCAATACTCCAAGTGAACCACAGAATTGAATTTCTGGATCCTGTGGTGCATGGAGTATGAGATAATAAGAAGCTTCTGCTTAGGAGAGCAGCAAAGGAAACAGGTCCTTAAAGAGTGATCTGCTTTTAGTTAAGGGAAAGTGGTGGAGAAACTGTTCTGTGCAAAGTTTGAAGGTGAAACAGAATTAACTCATAAAGTTAGGAAGGTTCTAAATGACAAAGCCAGGGGATATTTCAGCATTCTCCATGCAAATGCACCATCCACTCATTCCACCCACCCCCCACCACTCCTACTCTCACACCTCCTTGAGACCCCAGAATTCATTCATGTTCCCTGGTCTCAGGATTTGGCAGCTCAGCCACCACTGATTTTCCCAATGGGCAGCAAGTTTCTTTTCCCGTCACCTGATCTCAACATTTGGGGTGCCTGGGTAAACCCTATGAACCTGTACTTGTTCAGCCCTAGGACTTGATTGCTGCCCAGCACATATCCCAGGCTTGGTAAATATTGTTTAAATTTAATGAAGAAAGGAAAAAAAAACAGGGTTGCTAAGCAAGGGCGGGTAGAATTCCCCAGGGGGGGTTGGTGAAAATGTTGAGAATAGTATTTTAAAAATAAATGCAGGCAATTTTAGTTGGGATTTGTGGTGAGAGTCAGAAGGCAAGGGAGAAGTCACATGTAAGAATACTCTGTGGCTCTTGCCCACAGAATCATCACTTTAAAAGAAACAAGGCAAGAGGTAGAGCTGAAGGGGGATTGAGAGGACACCGAGGACCAGCGTCCCTGAGCCCCGCATTTGCCCATGGCCAGCTCTGGTCACCACAGCGGCCCTTTCTCCCCTTGATGACCCCTTTCCAGGCCAGCTGTCCACTATGCCCTGCTTTGCTTCTGCCGCCCACTTCCTGGGCTTCTCCTAGTACTGGGGCTAGTCCCATTTCTCTGCTTATTCAGGGCAGGATATGGCTTGACTGGGATGTCTGTGGTATGAAGCGCCTGTGGCTTCCAAAAGCAGGAGAGTCAGGCTCAGGGTGACCCCGTCAAAGCATGGCTGCTCCAGACTGTGCAGGAAGGGGGCCAGCCCCAGAGAAACCCACTCTTTCGAGGTTTCGGTGACTGGAATTGTTTTAGCTAATGTTTCTTGAACACCATAGTGCTCTCTATGAGTTAGTTCATTTAATACTCTGACCTAGTCTATGAAATCAGTTCTATTATTATCCCCATTTTACAGTCAAGAAAACAAATTTAGGTTAATTTGTGGATGGTCATAGTGCATAAGTGGTAGCTCTGGAGATGGCACCCAAGCAGTACAACTGTGGAATCCAGACTCCAGCCACTTTACTAGTCACTGTTTTCTATGAAATATAAAAAAGGAAAAAAAGAGAATAAAAATTACCTCTCATTCCATCAACAGACATAACTCTTTGGAATTCTTCCCTCCTGCTTGCCTTGCTGCAAACCTCACCTTCATGTGGCAGTCAGGTCAGCTTTCCAGGCATGTTCCTGAGGAAAACCAGCTGTCTCCCGTCTTCCCTGTGAGTGGCATACCTCCAGACTAGCGTGGCAATCCCTTGGTAAAGTCTGTGCTCTGCCCTGATCTCCCCCTCTCCAGATGACCCCTGAGGGCCCCATGCCAGGCAGGTTTCTTGACCAGTCCCCAGCCCTGTCTCCCTTCCCACACCAGGACCTGTTTTGGCAGAGGTCTGTGTTCTCTAGCATCCTGCCCTGCCAACCTAGTAGCCTCGGATAATAAATACTGATGTTTGGTAGGCTATTCCTCCGGGTGGCGTGTTTCTAAATAGACAAGAACCTTCGAGGGGTACTGCAGTTTTCAGCTGAAAGTCAAAGGTAGAGCTACCTGGGGCTACGTCAGCCTTTTGCTGTTCTCTTAAAGCACATTGTTATGGGTTGAATTGTGAGCCTCCTCCCCTCAAAAAGACGTGTTGAAGTCCTTACCCCTCGCACCTCGGAATGTGACTTTATTTGGAAACAAGGTTTTTGCAGGTGGCATTAGGTAAGATGGCGTCCTTCTGAAGCCTGGTGTGCCTTTAATCCACTAGGAGTGGTGTCTTTATAGAAGAGAAGCGACCCAGGCATGCGAGGGGAGCGCGCCACGTGACAACGGAGGCAGAGACTGAAGTGCCGTGCTGCCAGCCAAGAAATGCCAAGGATTGGCAAGGATTGCCGGCAAGCCATCAGGAGCTAGGAAGAGGCAAGGAGGGATTCTGTCCCATAGGTTCCAGCAGAGCGTGGCCTGCCGACACCTTGCTTCTGGACTTGTGGCCTCCAGAACTGTGAGATGATAAATCTCTATTGCTTTAAGCCACCGAGTTTGTGCTAATTTGTTACGGCAGCCCCAGGAAACTACTGCACACACTGTCCTTACTTTGCTGTTTCGCTGGTGGAAGTGGAATGATTTCACAGGGAAAACCCCAGCTGCCTGGTTGTGATAGGAGACGTGCTGTGTGGGCGGGTGGTGGAGGGGAAGATGTTTGATGTCACAACAGAGGAAGTTTCAGGAAGTTGGTGACCTTGGGGACACCGAGGGCACTGGTCAGGTCAATTCATCTTGGAGTTGCTCTTTCCTGCCTAAAAGCCCAGACTGATTATAAAATTATTCTCACTTCCAGAGCACAGAAAACAGAGTGCCAGGACCCGAAAATAAAGCAGTACAGGGAGAAAGTCTGGGACGATGATTCTCAGTCCTCTCAAACACTATACTCCCCTGTTAGGAGAAATATTTCATAACATCCCCTCTACTATCCTGAAATGAAGTTCTTAGATAAAATAACCTATCTAAGGATAATATTTTTAAAAACCAATGTCCTACCTATTATATATAGAAAAGAATAAAAGGAAAGTAATGTATAATAAAGTAAAATATATTTAAATACATGAATCCTAGCACACAACTATATTGGAAGACATAATGAAGAATTAGATGCTGGTACCTTTACTTAAAATCACTGTGAATGCAATAGCTATAAATACAGACTGACATAGTTGTGGTTAAATTGGTGATTCACTATCACAAGAAGAGTTGTTGGATGCATGCATTTCCAGAATTGTGAGCAACTCTTGGTGAAATTCTAAACAAAACAAAATACCATTTTCCCGATTCACACCGTAGTTGCAATTGTAGAAAATTCAGTGATTCTTAAAACAATGCAAGAAATGCTTTATGTTCATATGTAAAACAGAGTTGCAGTCTCGGCTCTGATAATCCTCTGCAGGATTTTCAATCTAAACAAATATCTAACGCAATTTTCCCAAGTCAAAAACAGAACCGCTCTTGTTGAGGTGCATTTCAAGAAGTGTAGCATCTTAGGCCGTCACTCACTGAATGCCAGTTGCACCCTCCGGTTATTGTGACAAACAAAAATACCCCCATAAATTTCCAAAATACCCCCAGCCACATGACCTTTATGGAGAACCAATGTCTGGGGTGACCCTGGAAATGATTGTACAGGACGATTATGCACCTAACTCTCCGTATATAGCATGAATAGTTCAGCAGCTTAGTGGAAACTGATAGACAATACAGGCAAGTGTTAGTGACATGCTTCCCAAGAAGTTAAAAATACGCTTGCCCTCAGAGCAAACGATAAAATCAACATGGTAGGACTCCATCAGGGGTTTGCTAAATCATCTTAAGGAGCTAGGAATGCCCAAGACCAGACACCATTTAATGGGAACCTGACTAGTGATGGTAATAATCCAAAGAAGAACTCTAGGCAAATTTGATAAAAATGAACTTGGCAAAGATCAATACACCAAAAGTCAAGTCACTGAATGACTGATTCACCAAAGCTAATATGTCAAAAGTCAGTTTACTGAGGTTTAAGTCACCCCAAACTACCAAATCGGTTACCTTATCCTAGGTCCAGAACAGTCTATGGTAGACATGTCAATACACTCCAATTTACTACAGTTGTGCCACTGTGGTTGCCCAAATCCCAGAGTATTTATTTGGCACTTGGGTCTATGTCATTAAGTTAAGAGAAGTTCTTGTGTATTTCAGAATTCATGTATTGTGTGCATCTCCAACGTCAAGGAGTTTATGAATAAGGTAGGCTTCTTTCCGCTGTTATATTTAGCCCACTGTCTTTCTTATTGCTCTTAATCCTAGCTTTGTGAATAAGTGCAATCAAATATTTTGTGCATTTTTTACATTTCAGACTCCTTTCATTTTGGTGACATGTACGTGCAAGGACAGTTTGCCCTTCGAGGGCCGTTTTATACCAATTTGCTCTTTTGTCTTTTTGCTGACTTTATCAGTCTTTTGAACAAAGCTTTTGTCTGCATGTCTGCTTTCACATATCCACAACAAATGTGCTAACTGGCAAAATTCTTTCCCTGAAATGGGGGCTATATACAAATTTAGGCATGTGGTCTATAAAATCCAAGTTAGGCATAAGGCCTCAAAACCAGAGAAGGCAATAATCTGTGAAGGGAAAGCTCACCCAGACATGTAAAAAATGCTGTGCATTAGAGAAGTGCAAGGATCTAAAAGGTGAGAACCATGAACATTCAACTGAGCTGGTCTGACAAATTCTTAGTGAAAGAGCTGGAGTGAAGCAGCTCTTAAAAAAACTTCCTCAAAGGCTATTGAAGCCATCTCATACAAGCCATTTGTTACACGCTTCATGCGTAGTTAATAGAAACAAGGCTTTGATGGGTTGCTAATCCGGAAAATTGGGCATTCCACAAACTGATGACTCAGTACATTATATTTCAGCGAACTGGTATATTAGCTTTTGGAAAGTTGGTTTGCTTCCCGCAAAAAGTGATGTGATGGGCAGAAGGAGCGTTGAAATAAGAGCATCAGAAGCAGGCATCGGGGGTGCCCATTAGAGATGGGGCTTGGGCCTAAATCCTGACCTGCTGGAAGCACAGCACTATATCCCGTCTCTGTGGAGAAAGACGCCCCAGGCTAGCTCAGCGACTGCCAGTAACAGGTGAATCACACAAGCAATTCTTGCTCTGATTCCACACTCACCTGGAAGGCTTCTGATTATAAATGAGCTTCCCAAGTAGTTTTCCTTCAGAGAGAGAATTTGTAGGCCGTGGGTCAGGGGCGCTGGTCACCTCGGCGGATATAAATCTCAATGTGCATTAATAAATGGGCATCTTTGTTTTTACATCTGTATTTTATGAGCTTTGTAAGCGTGGGTCAGCGCCACTGAGTCTGATCACCCCCAGGACCCTGGTAAGATGAATTTTTCACAGCGTCTGCAAGAAAAAGCCAGATCCAGGTCCATTCTGAATTCATCTAGTTGGTTCTGCACTTTTATTTTATGTTTCTGTTACCTATAAAGGTATAGTTGATGAAGACTCTGCATTTAAAGAATGAACCTAAAATAGATGCAAAAGAGAAAATAAAATATTTTTACTATATATGTTTATATAAAAGACTGGAAGTGAAGGCCTTTGTTTCCAAAGCCACACTAGCCTGCAGTCTAAGAGAAAGCCCGTTAGCAGAAGTAAACCATGCCCCTCTGGATCTAGCTTCCACCTGCTGCGGTGGGACTTCCATCTTTCCATTGCTTCCCACCCCTGCCATTTATTTAGGGGAGTTCCCAAGGAGTTTTGTGTGCTGACAAAGGGGTCCTCAGCTACCCTCGCCACTGTCCTGCCCGGTCCTGCCCTGCTCCGCTCCCTCCAATTATAGCAGCTGCCCAAGTATTCTTTGTGATGACCATGGCCAGGCCAGCCCTGAAGGTGCTGATGTCCACGCTGAGGGCAGCTCTTCCCGTTGCCTCTCTAGCTGGAGCCAGAGCTTCCGCCCTGCACCAATCCCTCCAGGTGTCCTGGGTCTCCAAGTCGCAAAGCTGGCCTTTACTTGACAGGGTCCATACCACGTGAGTGAGGGGGGATCTCTTGCCTCTCCTTTGTGTCACGGTGGACGCATGACCCACAGTGCTGCCTCACATTCCTGAAGAGCTCCCCAGACAGTCCACAGGGACTCGGCTAAGCTCGGCCTAGCCCAGCTAGAGGAGGGAGTGACCATTACCATGCAGAAGTAGAATGTAAACAAGCTTGGGGGCAGCAGAGAATCAGGAAGTGCTGCGGAACCATGGAAGCAGAGAAGACAAAGGGAGCACCAGGTAGAGGTGGCCCTTGGCTGCCCCTGACCTGTCCTGCCCAGACTGGAGGGAGGGGAAACTGAGGGTGGCCATCAAGACCACACTGAAGAGCATAGGATGGTTTGAAATGCACTGTTGTAATCAGAAAAAAAGATAGCATTCCAAACCATCCTTCTAAGAAAAGAGTAAAATCATTTCTTTAGTTTGACCCTTACAGTCATATTATGCAAACTGCCAGGTCCCAAAAATATGGCGACAGTCACTCTTGATGAATCCTTTTGCTACCTCCAAAAAGTCACAGCGGAACAAAACCCTTTAGTTGATCTAGAGAGAGATACCAGATCTAACCAGACCCAACTAACAATTGCATCCAAGATTCCATTACCCTGCGTGGGCAGGCCAGGTAAAAAGCTGTCTGCACACCTCTCCCTTCTCCTGCCCCTGACAGAATGGGGCCTCGGTGGGGTTCATTCCTGCCTGGGCCTGTTCCATGTTCCATTTTTCTGGTATCATGGACTTTTCAGTAACTTTCCTACCTCATCATGTGTCTATGCATGACCATGTGCATGGACACACACACGTGTATACGCATGCATATGCACATTCACGCACATGCACACACAGATATTTTGCCCCTGACTTAGGTGGTTTCCAAGGCTCTTGGTTACCCGTGGTGCTGGTTTCCTGATTAACAGTTGTGCACTCCAGGCTTCCCCTTGTAAACCTAAAGAATTTCCCCTGGTTCTGCTCTGCTGCTAAGGGAGGCAGCAAGCCACTGAGGGGCCTGGATTCTCACCTTTCCAAGGTCATTTCCGGACAGGATTCATGGAGGCCATCTGTGTCCTACAGGAGGTCTACATTCTCATTCCGCAGATAGCTCTAATTTATTTCAGCATCCTGCTTTCCCTTTCTTGGGAAATCTTTTTTCCCCACGTGTCTTCCTCTGCCTCACCCTCTCAGTCTCGCCTTTCCTTCAAGCCAAGAGAGGGACTCTGCCATTCATTGCTGACCTTATCCTGTGTTTTGTAAGGTAAAGCTAAAAGATTGTTCCCACCCCTGCCACTAGGTTTTTAAATTAATTTTAAAAGAGAACGCTATTTCCGAGGCTCTCCTTCCATGAAGGACATTTTTTATTCCCTCTGCAGAGTGTGTCTATAGGAAAAAAATTCTTTCTGGGCTTCTGTTTTGTTTTACTCCTGGGGCCGGTGTGGGGGATGGGTGACTGGTGACATATCTGAGAGAAGGGAGCCGTCTCCCTGTCTGTCCACACTCAATTTACAGCATAATCAGGGTTAGCAGTGGATCTCTTGAAACAGCAGCAGCTCCACGCAAGCCATCGTTCTGCCTCCGACCGAGGCTGTTCGCCTTGATGTTTACTTTTATTTATTTATTTTTTTTAATTTTTTTTATTTGTAAAATGATATATAAATACATATGCATATATGTGCATTTGTTTACATAAATGTTATTATATATATATATATATATATTATAAAGGTGCCTAGATTACCCAAATATTACTAAGAAA
>JAQZBX010064873.1:0-16473 GCA_029593785.1 Cabassous unicinctus | reverse complement strand
GTTATTTTTGCGCTCACTGTGTGCTCTCTGTGTGTTCTACTGTATCTGCTTGTCTTCTCTTTAGGCGGCACTGGGAACTGATCTGGGACCTTCCAGAATGGGAGAGAGGCGCTCAATCTTTTGCGCTACCTCAGCTCTCTGGTTTGCTACATCTCTTATTGTCTCTCCTCTGTGTCTTTTTTTGTTGTGTCATCTTGCTGCGCCAGCTCTCTGTGCAGGCCAGCACTTCTGCGTGGGCCAGTACTCCACGTGGGCCAGCTTGCCTTTCACAGGAGGCCCTGGGAATTGAACCCTAGACCTCCTATATGGTAGATGGGAGCCCAATCGCTTGAGCCACATCATTTTCCTGATAGTACTTTTAAAAAGAACTGTAAATGATGAGAAACAGGATATTTGCATAATCTCAAGTATCTTCTCATAAGATACTTATTAATTACATAGGGTCCCTTTACAACAGAGAAACCCAGCAGACACCTCCTTAACCCAGCGGTCAATGTTTACATCATCAGTAATCAATTCTCTCGACAGAATGGACTCCCTCATGTGATGCACTAAGAGAGACACAACTTACTGCTTCTGTGGTGTTCTTACCCCAAATCCAAAACCGTAATCTAATCACGATAGATCATTGGACATACCCAAAGAGGATGGGGGTATTCCATAAAATGGCCAGCCACAAACTCTTCAAGTGTCAAGGTCATATGAGAAAAGAAAGACTGATGGACTGATTGGAGGAGACTAAGAAGACATGGCAACTCAGCACCATGTGGGATCCTGGATTGGATTAGAAGGGAGTCTGGCAAAAATCAAATTAGGTCTGTGGGTTCATTAATAGTATTGTATCAGTGTTGATTTCCTGGTTCTGATAGTTGTACTAAGGTTGTAGAAGGGGTTAACATTATAGGAGAATTCCTCAACTATTTTTGTGACTTTTCTGTAAGTGTAAAATTATTTCAAAATAAAAAGGAAAAAAAAAACAACCCACAGCTATAAAATGTGTTTATGGTATGTCAAAAAAAAAACAACTGTAAAAGTCTTGACATAGTAAGGAATTAATATATAGCTTCGAATGGTATCTTCTGCCCTACCAGGCCTCATCTTTCTCTACTAATTCAAGATGGCCTTTAGCATGTCTGTAAGTTCCAGATCATTCTCAGCTTCAAGGTCCAACTCAAATGCCACCTCTTCCAAAGAAGCTCTACTTGATCGCCCCCTGAACTCCTACAACATTTTATCTGCCCCATGTCCAGAGTGGACATCTGTGGTGTTGTCCACCCAGTCCCGGTGCTGTGGACTACTTCTTCCCGCTTCTGACTCCAACCACAGAGCTCTCACAGGAGCAGCCATTTTATTACAGATCCCACCCCTAGCCACAGTTGATTGGTCCACGGGTAGACATCTGACCCAGTTGGGCCAATCAGATATCTTCCCTGATTTTTTGTTTTCACATTGCAACTGAGAAGTTAATTGGTCTGTCTCTGGTGGCTGAAGCCGTGAGAGATGAAAAGTAGAAGCTGTTAGCTGCCATGTTCTCTGCCACCCGTAGGAAACTTCTATAACTAGAGCAAGAAGACAGCTAACACACAAAGAGAGGCAGAGAAGGAGTGAGACCTGATTCCATTTGTTCTTGAAGTTTTCTGCCCTTGCCAGCAGTGGTTGTTTGTTTGACCCTCTGTCTACTACATAACCCTCAGAATCCAATAAATCTTCCAGTAAAACCCCCTTCCAATAAATCTTTATTAAGTTTCATGTGACTCAACCCAAAGATCTTCAATGAATATAGCTACTCACGCTGAGTTCTCTGCATAAATGTTTCATCTCCCCCACTCCTCTGGGGGTGGCCAAAGGTCCATCTTAGATGAAGTTTTCACTGACCCATGGCTGGTGAGAAAAAAAGGACAATGTGGTGAGTTACAAGGAAAATTTTTTCACTGTTAAATTCCGAGGTTAGTCCTTATTGAATTTTCTGAGATGATGCTGATAGAAAATGATTGAATTTGTTTTTTCCCCTTTTCTTGAATGTCCTTTGACAAATAAAGTATCGGTAGCCGTGTACCCCATTTTGGGGGAAATTTTACTGGGATGTGAAATCCCAGAATATGGGACACGCTGGCCAGGAAATGATCTCTCTGGGCTAAGCACTTGCCTGGCTCCTAGCAGAGTCCTTGGCACGCAGTGGGGCAGGAAAGGCCTCTGAGATCAGTGAGATGAGCTAATGGGTTTAGAGAGCTGCTCTGGTCTCCTGCCTGTCACGCGGAGCTGATCTGATTTAGAAATGTAGCTTGTTCAGTTATCTGATTCCTTCATAGTTTTCAAAGGAGGACTAATTATTAATTTCTTTGCAAAATGTCCTACTGATCATCAGTCCTACCTGACTATATTTCTCAAGTGGCTCTCAGGTTAACTTTCTCCTTTATCCTCTTCATCTCTGTAGGAGTGGCATAGGTGGAAGGAGAGCTGAAGGCTCCCTTCTTGGGTCATCAAGGGTCAGCTTGCTCTGGTGGGCACAGAGCACTGGCAAGTGGGTCAGACAGCATTATGGTCCACCTCTGGCTCCCCTCTGATCGGCTGCAAGGTCCCAGGCAACTTGCTTTACCTCTCTGAGCCTCAGTCTCTCCACGTGTGAAATGGGAAGGACACCTCTCCTACCTTCTGCACAGAGCTGTTGTGAGGGGCTGAATAAGGCTTTGGCAACATTTGGGAAGCTGGGAGGGAGGACAGGGGCCGGTGTTGTTTTGCTGGGGCTGTAAGGGGACATTTGAAGGAGAAAGGATTAAGTAACAGAAATGCGAAGGTAAGGAAGTAGAAGGAAACATGCTAAACCCTTCCTAGTTATTCCTAGCTCTGTCTCTTACTTCCTGAGACCTCAGCTCTCTGTGCCTCAATTTCCTCATCTGGAAATCCACGTTGCACAGTCAGAAGTCACTCCTGATACCTCACACTGGGCACTGAAGGATGCATAAGAGCAGCTTAGAGAGCATGTAAGAGAGACACTCGGGATGGAGAAGATTTCATGTATGAGCCAGTCTTGGAGTTGGGAATTAGTGTGGCATGGATGAGAGACACTGGTCTCACATGTTCTGCATTATGGGGACAATAATAATACTTCCCTATTGCCATGAGATTTAAATAAGATCATGCAGGGAAGCAGGTGTGGCTCAGTGGATAGAGCCCCTGTCTCACATGTTCTGCATTATGGGGACAATAATAATACTTCCCTATTGCCATGAGATTTAAATAAGATCATGCAGGGAAGCAGGTGTGGCTCAGTGGATAGAGCCCCTGTTTACCATATGGGAGGCCCTGGGTTCGCTTCCCAGCGCCTCCTTGTGAGGGCAGGCCAGCTCACGTGGCGCCGTGGGCTGATGCGGCAAGACCTCACAGCAAGGGGGAGATAAGCAGACACAGAGAAGACACGCAGTGAATGGACACAGCAGCACAGGCAGCAAGGGGGGAATAAATAAAATAAAATAAAAATAAATCTTTAAATAAGATCATGCAGGTCAAGAGCTTAGCTCAGGCGGGCACAGAGCAACCTCAGTAACGGTGCTTGTCCTTACTGCTATCGTTTTATTTAACAAAGAAAATCGAGCCTCTGAAAGGTCAAGGCCCCTGGCCCAGAGTCGGGTAGTTGAGTGAGATTTGAATCTGCAACTTCCTGACTCTAGAGGCAAGGCTGTTACCAACTCTGGCATAGTCACCCCACGGTAGGCCTCTGCCCCCGACCCCAGCTGCCCTCCTGACTCAGCAGCTGTCAATGGATGGTCTCCCTCCTGAGCTGGTGAGAATCTTCCAGCTCCTTGAACACCAAATATGGCCATGAACCAGGCCCTCCGAGGCCCGACCCCTGGGCTGCGCCTGCCCCTGCCTGCATGTCAGAGCTGTGGGGCCCTGCTCCCCACTCAGCCTGTCAGCCCTGCCTCCATTAGATGCCCTCCCCACAACAACTGCAAGGGTCAGTCTTGTTGGGCAAGTTACTGAAACACTTGTGAGACCAGTGTCTCTCATTTGTGCTACACTAATTCCTATCTCTGTCTTACTCATGCAGTCCCGGCCACCTGGAGTGCTTCTCTCTCTCTAATCAGCTCTCATGCATCCTTCAGCGCCCACTGTGAGGTAGCAGGAAGGGTGACTTCCCGACTGTGTGACCTGGAGTAAGTCATTCACTCCCATCTATTCATCTGTCCGTCCGTCCATCCATCCATCCGTCCATCCATCCAGTGGACGCCTACCTGTGCCAGGCGTTCCTGGCACATTTCCTGCCAGACCAGAAACCCCTTAAGGACCAGGTGCCAGGAGCTAATTGTTCAACTAATAACCATGGGCCAAGTTTGGTCCTGATTACTGGTCCTGGTGAGGCTGTTATCATCATCATCCCCATTTCACAGTTGGGCAGCCTGAGACTTAGGGATGGGAAGTCTTTGGTCCAAAGGTCACACAGCCAGAGATGGGTGGAGCCGAGACTTGAACTCTGATCTGTTGGACTCTGGAGGCCAAGATCTTAACTGTAGTTCCCAGCTCCTAATGGAGGGAGGGACTGTGCTGGGGAGGGCAGAGACCACTGCCCCTTCAGTTCTGGGCTTCTGGGTAGCCCCCTTAACCCAGAGCTTCCCTGCCTGGAGGCAGGTGCCCCTCATTCACTTTCCCTACTCCAGCCCCTCTGTGACTGGACCTGGTCTGATGCTTGCCAGGGTGGCGGGGAGAGGGTTAAATCTTGCCCTTGTTTCTCCTCCACCAAGCCTTGAAGGTGCCTGCTCCAGCTCAAAGCCTACAAAGTCGTTTCAAGGTCACCAGCATCCTCACTTCAGCCCTGCGGGGGGAAGCAGAGCAGTGAGGATCCTCCTCATGGTTCAGATGGGGAAACTGAGGCCCCAGTACTGCCTGACATGCCACACTGGGGGCCTGGAATCTCTTGCGACAATGACCCGAACAAGATCTTTCCTGAAGCCATAGTGTGAGAGGCTTAATCTAACAGACTCCAGCTCTGCCACTCACCAGCTGTGCAGCTTTGGGGGAGTTATTTCACCTCTCTGAACCTCAGTCTCTTCCTCTGAAAAGTGAGGACAGTGCTAGTACCCATTCAATCGACTTTGGGAGGATGAAATGAGACAATGCTTGTGAAGCAGCTAGCACAGCATCTAGCACATAGTAGGTGCTCAGACAATGAGGTTCTTATTGTACTTAAGTCCCTAAGAGTTAAGTCTGATCCTCATATCAGGAGAATTATTCAGGCCAAGAGTAATAAGATCTAACGTTCCTTTATCACTGCCATGTGTCAGGCACGCTCATCTGCACCACATCCCTATTACTTTGTGCCATTCTACAGATGAACTAACTGAAGTTCAGAGGAGGAAAGTGACTCGCCTGCACTCCCTGCCCAGCAAGGGGCAGAGTCTGGGCTTGGACCCGAGTCTGTGTCCAGAACCCCAGCTCCTTTCCACTGTGCTGGAGTCTACAACCCAGAGAGGGGCAGGGAGTTATGCAGGCTCCCACAGCAGTCAGGGGCAGGTCAGACCATATCAGAGAGGCCTTTTCCTTCTTGGCAGTGCCCCGTGGGTCCCGGATAATTCTCTAGTCCTAGAATTAAGGCAGAGCCTGGCTGACAAATCCACAGTTCTCAGAAGACCCAGGGGTCTTGGCCTCAGTCTCAGGTTGACCAGTAGACCCCATCTCTTCCCCTTTGGCCCCCACTCTACCCCATGGCCACCCCTTCCCCACCCCCAGCTTCCTGCACAGGGCCCCTTTTTCAAATCAGCTCAACCTTCTGCCAAAGAAAACTTGTCGGTGCCCACAAACCAGCCAGCAGGGGAGGAGGCTGTTCTGGAATGTTGAAGGGGGGTCACCAAGCTGTTTGTGAGCAGCCGGCAGAGAAATGTGAGCGGCTACCTTTTTTGGGGAAAGTCAGAACTCCCTCTGTGGGAAAGGATCTAGAGCTGGCCAGCTCGGAGGCTTTGGCCTCAGTTTCCCCATAATCACCACCATGGCATTAATGGGGCCTGAAGCACTTGAGCTATTGATTCAACAAATATTGGTCGGGTGCCTGCTATGGGCCAGGTCCCGAAATGGCTGCTGGGGACACAGTGGGGACAGAGCTAAGCCCTGTCCTCTGAGTCTGACACTCCAGAAGAAGGCAATTGCTTGGTAAGTCTCCCAGGTTGGGGGGAGTCACATACCCGAGGCCCCAAAGCGAGGAAAAGGTGCCGATCCCGGTGACTCCAAATTCAGGACTTTTCCCCACTGGGGACCCTGCCTGGGACAGAAGCAGGAGCTGGGCGGAGGCGGCTCCTTGGCTGATGCTCCCGGGCCACCAGCCAGCTCTGCAAGGAAGGGGTTAAAGCGCACACTGGGCTCCCGGCCAGGACTCTGTACCGCGGCCCCTCCAGGGCCTGCCTGTCTGGGGCCTGTTTACCAGGCCCTACTTGCATCACCGGCAGTGCAAACACACTCACATTCTTGGGTCATGAGAAACGCACAATTGCGGTGACATCATGCCCGGTGCGGAGGCTCTCGCCAGCCTCCCTCCTGCCCGCAGTCAAAGGCTGTTTAATTAGCACCCTTAACTGGAGCGCCTGTCTTCTTGTAAAAACCGCCTGGAGAAACTCCTCTAGGGTGGGGGCGATGGGAATATGTGTGTGTGTGTGTGTGTTTTATGGGATAAAAATAGCCCATCTGGGACTCCTTTTGGGGTATTTGTGAGGATTCATGCACCAATGTTTATATTACATCTATGTCACCCTGGACGTTTTCGTCTGAATTTGGCTTAGAGATGGGATGAGAGAGAAACCACCCATGTCTTTTTTGTTTCCTTTTGTTTTTTTCCTTTTGGGAGAGAGACACGTAGGCCAAGTAAAAGGGTCCTCGGAGACGATTGACGTACCCCTCATCATACAGCCAAGGAAAGGCAGCTCTTGCCTGATGTCACATGGTGAACCTCCCAGTTCCCACCCTTCCCAGATGCATTTTGCAGTACCATCCGCAGACCCCACTTTGGCTTTGTTTTTTCAGGGTATTGGTGCTCTATTTTGAGATCAGGGTGGAGGTGACGGTGGCAGTGAATGTGGAGTGTGGGTGGGGAGAGAAGAGAAGAGCAATGTAACTATAGGCGACCTCAAATTCACCACCCTCCACCCCCCCTCCCCAAGACCTGCCAAGGCTTTGAAATTTCTGTACCTCCCCAAGGTAACCCCAGGCCTCTTTTGCTCTCCTTCCCGAAGAAGTTCCACCTCTTCCTGGTCTCATTGAAGGCTTGCTTTTCACCTATGGTTGCCGGATGTAGTGACTTAAAATGCAGGTTAAATTTGAATCTCAGATGAACAAAAAATAACATTTAGGGTAAGTATGCCCCATGAAATCTTGGGGGATATTTTATCTGGCCACCCCATCCCCTTCCAACTTCATCATTATCATTGTGGCAGACCCTGTTGACCGCCTCCCCATCAACCTTCCCTCTCCCTCCTTGCTAACTGAACCCTGATTTTGTCTGGGATGGCCACGTGCCCAGGTGATGACTACTGATTGGTCAAAACTAATCATGACAATCCTGTTCTCCTTTGCTTTTCCAGACTCCCTGCGGATGATCTAATGGTTTTAAAAAAGGTTATCAAATTCTTTGACACCCCTCCTTTCGAAAGGTGGAGAGTATTCCTCTCCCCTTGAATGTGGGCTGGATTTAGCGGCCACTGCAAAGAGTGACTTTGGAAGTCAGGTCATAAAAACCATTGCTGCTTCTGCTTTGCTCCCTTGGATGACTCAGGGGGTGCTGCCAGCTACTATCTCGTGAGGACACTCAGCAGAGAAGCCCATGTGGAGGAGTTGAGTCTGGTCACAACATCCAGCATCAACTTTCCAGGCATGTGAATGAGCCACGCTGAAAGTGGCTCCCACCCCAGTCAAGCCTTTGGATGACTGCAGGTGGGGTTCACTCAATATCTTGATGGGAGACTGACCCAGAGCAGAGAGACTCCGAGAAACCCTGAACCAGAACCACCCAACGAAGCCAATCCTGCATACCTGGCCCACGGAAACTGCGAGAGCTAATACGTGTTTAACATTTTAAGCAACTAGGTTTGGGCTAATTTGTTACGCAGCAATTGATAACTAATACAGATGACCATATGACCCAGTTCTGGCTAATGAGGCTTAAGAGAAAGTCAGCTGAGGTTCCTCTTGGCAATTTTCTTGGTAAAAGGATCAGAAGGGAGAGGAGAGCTCACTGGTACCACCCTCCTTGACCAAGCCTGCTGCCTACAGAAGTGACAGCCATCCTGGGTTTATGAGGCACTGAAAGCTGACAGAGGAGTATAAAGGTAGGAAGAACCTGTATCCTTTGTGACATCATTGAGCTGGACCAAGTCTGTGACTACCCAACTAGAGATGTATAGATGAGCCAAACAATGTATGTCTCCTTGGTTTACACCATGTATTTCTGTAACTTGCAGCCAAAAGCAATCCTAACTGAGATGATCAGCGTGCTCAATAGCATCTCACTTAACTGGAGTAACTTCTGCAATGATTTTATTTATCATCTAGAATCTGAAAAGAAACTAAAAGGGTAACTGAGAGCTCAAAAACAAAACAAAACAAAAACACAATGATGCCACCATGGCCATCACAGAGCCCAAGCACCTCTCTCCTAGGTAAGCTTTTCTGGTCTTCACTCAGAGCCTTTTTAACTTGTGCTTTAGACACAGTTTTAACAAACTTAGTTATAGTGTCTTCTCAGAATTCAGCAGCTTGGAAATCAGATACAGTTCAATGGCCAATTGTCTGCCGTGTGCAAAGGACTGAGGAAGGCCCCCCTGGGCAGAGGGGATTCACAGACAAATTTTAGGCAGGAAAGCAACATGACTGGATTGGACAGGTAACCCCAGGGTGCAGTGTGGAGACGGGAGCAAGCCTGGAAAAAGAGGGAAGAGAAAAGTCGCTGGTGACTGCCAAATTAGTGAGAAAATATATATTTAAAAAATACTTTTCCGTGGAAAATTCCATGTCCAGGAAAAGCCACTCTAACTCTTCTTAAAAGCTGCTAATATTGGTTTCCAGAGAACTCAAAATACTTGTCTGCTTTGACTTCCTGAATCCCTTAAAAGTTTTCACGAGTAAAATAGTGTGCCAGGCTGAGTCTTGAGGAGATGTGGGATGGATGTACTAATTCTAAGATACCCTAAAGTATAATCCTTTCACCTCTATCCTTCATAGATGGGAAACTGAGGCCCAGGAGGGGAAGCTACAGTCCAGAGTGACATAGTGAGCTAGAGGCAGAGTAGGGATTAGAACTCAGAACTTGAAACTCTCCCTTTCTCCAGGCAGTGAGGAGGACAGTGGATTCCCTCAAATGACCCATACATTTCCTTTCACTAGGAGGCAAGTCTTGACCCAATGCTGTGAGCTTGTGCCCCGCCCCCTCCCCGGGTCAGGAAGCTCTGCCTGCCCAGGATTTCCTGTGTGTGGGAAAGAAACAGGACAAGCAGATAATCCTCTGAGGCTTATTTTTCAAGGGCGTAAGGCCTCTCCCTGGTAAGTCTGTACCAGCCCTGCCCAAGAGGACCACCCCTGGACATGGGTTTTGTGTGTTTCAAAGCAGTAGTCAAAAAATATTATCGACCACCGTGAAGCATAAGGCTGAACATTGTAAGGGAGAAGAGCACAGACCACTGTCCCTGTTCTTGGGGAGCCACCCTGGTTTGGGTTCTTCCAGAAGCAGGGCCCGAGACAAGTATCAAGTCCAAGTCATCTATTTGGAAGGCAATCCCACGGAATCCCAGTAGGGGAGTGAGAAAGTGAGACAGGGAAGGGAAGTCAGCCAACAAAGTCAGCCAGTGACTACGGTGGGCAACTGGAGCACAACCCCGCTGGGGAACTCTCAGAAACAGTGTAGAGCATGCCTCTGTCATCCCAACCAAGGGGCAAAGGAGCTGGATATTTATCCACTGTATTAGTTTGCAGTTAGGGTCATGTGACTGAGCTCTAGCCAATGAAATGTGACCAGAGGGAATCCTGTGCCTCTTCCAAGACTGGTTCATAAAAACCTCCCATGCACTCATGCTTACTCTCTCTTTTCCTTTCCATGGTGACCTTGGAGGCCACGCGCTGCAGATGACAGACCACGTGTTTCCAGGGGTACTTTGGAGGAAGAAGACATCGTGCAACTTATTACCCATATTGGTCTTGTCAGTTGGTGTTAGCTCTAAGAAAGAAGACAAAGGTTAGGGTGCTATATTAGTCAGGGTTCTCTAGGGAAACAGAATCGACAGGAGATATCTGTAAATAGTATCAGATTTTATAAAATTCTCTCACGTGACCAAGGATGCACAAGTCCAAATTCTGCAGGCAGGCTGCAAACCAGGGGCTCCAATGAAGGTCCTTGATGAGTTCCCAGGAGATGTTGCCTGTACGAAGTCAAGCTGGAAAATTCTCTGTGAATGCTAAAATCTCTTCCCCTTTTAAGGCATTCAACTGTTTGGATAAAACGTCATTCATTGCTGACCACAATCTCCTTGGTTGATTATAGATGTAATCAGCCATCTATGCAGTAAACTCACTGGTGACTGAAGTCCATAAATGTTCTTGTATTACAATTAGCCCAGTGCTTGCTTGACCAAACAACTGGGCACAATTACCTAGCTGAGTTGACACATTAGCCTAACCATCACAATTTACCCCTTGCCAACTTGGCAATCATACACATCACCTTAAACCATGTTTAGTCTCTAAATGAAAACAATAACAGGCATGTATATATATATATTACCACCTAACAATATTCAACTGTCCTGTGTACAACTGGAAACACATTAATTCCTTACAGAATAACATGCAAGTCCTTGGGTAATATTCACTCTTAAACTTGACATCCTTGAATATTATGACATGAAACTAATATAACTTGTCATATGGTAAGGGAAATGTTTAGGGAAGAAAACAAAGATATTTGTTTTATGTACATGTACAATCATACTCATAACAAAACAAGGAAAAAAGATTCATGACCATTACAGTCCTCATTTCTGTAACTGGTCACATGGTCAAAGTTCATATTTATCACTACCTTCTTGCTCTACCCATTCTATGTTCCTGTTACCCTCAGCAAGCACCTCAGCTGGCCATGGTTCTTTGCCTGGTGGGGTGACCCAAACTTTCATTCCTGAAGATTCTGGGCCATTGTTAGTCCTGCTTGGATTGGGTTGTTGCAATTTTCCATTGACTTTAATCATGGGGCATCGCAGTACGAAGAGACGCGCTAGAGGATCTCCAGTATTCCAGGTAAGCTCTTCTTTAACCCCATTATGTAGATGCAGTCCTATTTCCCCTTGATAGTCAGGATCAATCACCCCAGCCAGTACAGTCTTCTTTGCCTGTTGATTCAGAGGTAAGAGGAGCCCAAAGTGGCCAGGTGGCAGTCTTAACTTTCAGTTCAATGGAATGATCCTTGTGTTCCCTGGTGGAAGCACACCTCCTTTTGGAACTAAGAGCTGTAGACCAGCAGAGCTTAAGGTTGCAGGGACAGGAAGCAAAAATTTTCCTAGTGGATCACTAGAGGTAATAGTGAGTTGTCCCAATCCCATTTCCACCTCTTGATTCCTAGACCCATGAATCCTGGCTATGGGAGAAACAGCACCACAGAGTGGACACTGATTCAGAGCATACACAGCCTCTTGGAGAACAGTGCCCCAGCCCTGCAAGGTATTGCTACCTAGTTGGCACCATAATTGAATCTTTAAAAGGCCATTCTACCATTCTATCAATCAATCCAGCTGCTTCAGGATGATGGAGAACATGGTAAGACCAGTGAATTTCAGGGGCATGTGCCCATTCCTATACATCATTTGCGGTGAAATCAGAAGCAATGTTGTGTGGAATGCCATGGTGGTGGATAAGATCATGGTAAGCCCACAGACGGTAATTTTGGAAGAAGCATTGAATGCAGGGAATGCAAACCCATATTCAGAGTGTGTGTCTATTCCAGTTAAAACAAATCACTGCCCCTTCCATGATGGAAGTGGTCCAATGTAATCAACCTGCCACCAGGTAGCAGGCTGATCACCTCAGGGAATGGTGCCATATCAAGGGCTGAGTGTGGGTCTCTGCTGCTGGCAGATTGGGCATTCAGCAGTGGCTGTAGCCAAGTCAGTCTTGGTGAGGGGAAGTCCATGTTGCTGAGCCCATGCATAACCTCCATCCCTACCTCCATGGCTACTTTGTTCATGTCCATTGGGCAATGACAGGAGTGGCTGGGGAAAGAGGCTGAGCATTAGCCGCAGAGCGGGTCATCTTATCCACTTGATTATTAAAATCTTCCTCTGCTGAAGTCACCCTCTGGTGAGCATTCATGCGGGCCACATATATTTTCATGTTTTTTGCCCACTCAGAAAGGTCTGTCTACATATCTCTTCCCTAGACCTCCGTGTCACCAATTTTCCAATCATGTTCCTTCCAAGTCCCTGACCATCCAGCCAAACCATTGGCAACAGCCCATGAATCAGTGTACAAACGCACCTCTGGCCATTTCTTCTTCCAAGCAAAATGAACAACCAGGTGCATGGCTCGAGGTTCTGTCCACTGGGATTTTCCCTCACCACTGTCCTTCAGGGATGTCCCAGAAAGGAGCTGCAGTGCTGCAGCTGTCCACTTTTGGTGGTACCTGCAAATCATGCAGAACCATCTGTAAACCAGCCCGAGTTTTCTCTTCCTCAATCAATTGATTGTAAGGGACTCCCCAAGAGGCCAAAACTGTAGGCTGGGAAAGAGAAGGTAACATGGCAGGAGTGGTGACCATGGGCATTTGGATTACTTCCTCGTGCCTTCAGGACCCACTCTAGCCCTATCTCGTATATACCACTTCCACTTTATTATGGAGTGCTGCTGTGCACGCCCAACTTTACGGGTTGGTGGGTCAGAGAATACCCAGCTCATGATAGGCAACTCAGGTCTCATGGTAACTTGCTGGCCCATGGTTAAGCGTTCAGTCTCTATCAAGGCCCAGTAGCAGGCCAAAAGCTGTTTCTCAAAAGGAGAGCCGTTATCTGCAGAGGATGGCAGGGCTTTGCTCCAAAATCTAAGGGTCTGCGTTGTGATTCTCCAAAGGCTCCAGACAGCATCTCTATTTGCCACTGAAACTTCCAGCAGCATTAGATCTGCTGGATCATATGGCCCAAGTGGTAGTGCAGCTTGCACAGCAGCTGGACCTGTTGCAGGGCCTCCTCTTGTTCTGGTTCCCAATCAAAACCAGCAGTTTTTCTGATCACTTGGAAGATGGACTGGAGTAGCACACCCAAATGAGGCATGTGTTGTCTCCAAAATCCGAAGAGACCAAATAAGCATTGTTCCTCTTTTTTGGTCGTTGGAGGGACCAGATGCAACAGCTTATCCTTTACTTTAGAAGGGATATCTTGACATGCCCCACACCACTGGACACCTAGAAATTTTACTGAGTTGGAAGTCCCCTGTATTTTTGTTGAACTTATTTCCCATCCTCTCTCATGCAAATGCCTTACCAATAAGTCTAGACTCTTTGCTACTTCTTGCTCACTAGGTCCTATCAACATGATATCATCGACATAACGGACCAGTGTGATGTCTCATGGGAGGGAGAGACAATCAAGGTCCCTGCGGACAATATTATGACATTGGACTGGAGAGTTGATACACCCCTGAGGCAGGACAGTATAGGTATATTGCTGGCCTTTGCCAGCTGAAAGCAAACTGTTTCTGGTGGTCCTTACTAACCGCAATTGAGAAAAAAGCATTTGCCGGATCAATAGCTGCATACCAGGTACCAGGGGAAGTGTTGATTTGCTCAAGCAATGATACCACATCTGGGGCAGTAGCTGCAATTGGAGTCACCACCTGGTTAAGTTTATGATAACTATTGTCATCCTTCAAGATCCATCTGTTTTCTGCACAGGCCAAATAGGAGAGTTGAATGGGGATGTGGTGGGAATCACCATCCCTGCATCCTTCAAATATTTGATGGTGGCACTAATCTCTGCAATCCCTCCAGGAATCTGGTATTGCTTTTAATTTACTATTTTGCTAGGCAGGGGCAGTTTAGTGGCTTCCACTTGACCTTTCTTACCATTATAGCCCTGACTCCACAAGTCAGGGATCCAATGTGGGGATTCTATCAGTTACTGAGTATGTCTATTCCAATTATGCATTCTGGAACTGGGGAAATAACCATAGAATGGGTATGGGGACCCACTGGACCCACTGTGAGAGATGGACCTGAGCTAAAACTCCATCAATCACCTGACCTCCATAAGCCCCTACTCTGACTGGTAGACCTCAGTGATGTTTTGGGTCACTTCTGAGCCAGTGTCTAATAATCCCCAAAAGGTCTTATCATTTCCTTTTCCCCAATGCACAGTTACTCTAGCAAAAGGCCATAGGTCTCCTTGGAGAAAGCTGGAAGGAAGATTTGGCAGTTTAACAGGATCCTTCCCCAAGGGGACCTGGCCTTCTCCTCATTCAAGAGGCTCTGTCTGGGTCTGTAAACTCTCTCAAGGCTGGGAATTGATTAAGAGGCCGTAATTCCCTGTGTCTGTAATTCAAGTTAGAGTTTTGTTCACTCGACCTAGAACTCTTCTGCTTATACAGATCCAGAAGAAATTTAGTAGACTGCCCATCTATTTCACTTCTAGGTACCCCAAGATCTCTTAGCCAACGCCATAACTCTGTGTGACTCAGACTCTCTTGAGTGCTGCTTTGAATCTGCCTTTCATTGCGGTAGCCACACCCACCTTGCCTTTGGCGAATAACTGCCCATATTTGACTTTTACTGGCCCAAGATCCGATCATCCCCATAATGTGTAAGGATTCTAATTCCATTACAGCAGTTCCTACAGTAATATCTGGACTACAGAGAAAAGCAACCACAGAGTTCTTCAGGGAAGATGGTGTTAGTCTTACAAATTTATTCCTCACAGTTCTGGTTAAAGGTGTGTCCTCTGGACATTCCTCGGGTGGGTGGGCAGGTCTCAAATTGTAAATCCATTCTAGCATTCCAATCTCTCTAAGCCTTTGAATTCCCTCTTCTGTATATCAGGGTAAATCAGGCATCTCAACCTCAGACATGCTAGGCCATCTTTTGGTCCATGTTTCAGTCAGCCACCCAAAAAGAGTTCTTTCTAACCCCTTGCACTATAGCACTGAATCCAGTATCTCTGCTTAGTGGGCCCATATCAATAAATTCAGCCTGATCTGACTTTATATTCCTTCCACCGTTATCCCACACCCTTAATATCCCTTCCCACACATATTCCCAATTTCTGTCTATGTAAGTTGGAAAACTCATGCAGTTCTTTTAGAGTATAGTGTACTTCCTCATGGGTCACACTTTGTATTTCGTCTCTGGGGGCTTGTTGTGGTTTTAGTCTAGTAATAGATCTAAAGAGAAGAGGGGTGGTGGGGGTGGGTAAGAAGGATTAGAAATGTTTTGCAAGCTACTGACCTCAGGGCATTCCTTTGCATCTTCATCTGGTGAGACAGTATTAATCTCTTCAGGTAGGGGTTGGAAGGCAGATTCCTCAGGGCAGGGTGGAGGCTGGGCAGTGCAGGAAAGAGGTCCAGACTCCCTGGGGCAGGCTGGAGGCTGGGTGATACAAGGTTGATATTGTGTGGTCTCCATGGGGCAGGCCCTCACAGGTTTATCTGGAAAAGTCTCAGCAGAATTTAGGGTTCCAATGTCCCAACCGATATAATCATCACCCCATGTCTCCATTCCAATCCTCAGGGTTCTACTACTTTCCAATCAATGCCTTCACTTTAACAGCAGACACCCTGCAAGGTTGAGATTTTAGTTTCCTTTTTAACTCTGCTACTCCTACAATGAGACTCCAAATCTGGTTCTCAGAGATCTCAAGTCTGTGGCTGAATGAAACAAGATTTTCTTTCAGGGCACACATAGAAACTTTCACATAATTCATGTGGTGTTTAAGTTGCAAGTTTGAAGCCCTTAGCTCATGCTTTTTTTTTTTTTTTTTATAACTGTATCCAGAGTATTTAGGAGGGGCCAGCGAACATCATTGCTCCTTTTGAGTTCACAAAACTCTGTTAAGGTGGTTGAAAACACTCTGACCCAGATCCTTGCCTCTTATAAACACGGAAGTAGGGGAATCCCGTGATGATATTTTGTGCATCTCCATTGCCAACCCATGCCATGGACTGTTAGTGGCCTTTTGATTATTGGAAAGGGTGTCATCAGTACCCTTGAGTCCAATTAGAGTAGAGAGCCAATTGCAAAACTCCCAGAACCACTTCAGAAGTCCCATGTCTAAGATTCTGTTCCTCAAGAACCACTCCTAGTACCAGGCTGTATTAGTCAGTGTTCTCTAGGGAAACAGAATCAACAGGAGATATCTGTAAATAGTATAAGATTTTATAAAATTATCTCACGTGACCATGGGGATGCACAAGTCTAAATTCCGCAGGCAGGATGCAAACTAGGGGCTCCAATGAAGATCCTTTTTTTTTTTT
>JAQZBX010064872.1:0-16411 GCA_029593785.1 Cabassous unicinctus | reverse complement strand
CAGTAAAGAAGCTGCGGAGACGAGGCTGGTGGCGCAGGTCTACTTTATTAGGGAAGTGCAGTACAATTTATAGAGTTTAGGGCTACCGTGTAGCCCGCTGATTGGTTGGAGGCAGCGTCTGTGTGATGATTGGTTATAGTCAGCTGTTGCTGGGTAAAGGGCTTCCTGGCAGGGGAGGTGGGTGGTGCCCACAAGGCTCGTAGGCCGCTTATGTCCAAATAAGGTAATATTGGGGGAATACAGGGGCAGGGGGGAGGAGGCCGCAATGCTGAGTCATTGGATCTGCCATTTTGAGGTGGTTGCCATTTTAAATGCATACCAACAACAGTCAACTGATATTCAACAGGCCATCAAGCCCACTCAACTGGGAGATAATGCCCTCTTCAACAAAAGGTGTTTGGAGAACTGGATACTCATATCCAAAACAATGAAAGAGGTATACCGACTCACACCTTACACAAAAAATAACTCAATAGATCAAAGATCTAAATATAGGAACCAAGATCATAAAGATCTAGGAAGATAATGTAAGGAAGCGTCTACAAGATTTTGTATTAAGGAATGGTTTCATGAACTTCAAACCCAAATCATGAGCAACAAAAGAAAAAATAGTTAAATGTGACATCCTCAAAATTAAAAACTTTGGCACCTCAAAAGAATTTGTCAAGAAAGTGAAAAGGCAGCCTATTCAATGGGAGAAAATATTTGCCAACTGTATAGCTGATAGGGGCCTAATATCCAGCATATATAAAGAAATCCTGCACCTTGAAAATAAAAAAACAAACAACTGATTTTAAAAAAAATGAGCAAGTGATTTGAATAGACCCTTCTCCAAAGAAGAAATGCAAATGGCTAAAAATCACATGAAAAGATGCTCAACATCACTAGCTATTACAGAAATGTAAATCAAAACTACAATGAGATATCATCTAACACCCATTAGACTAGTGGCTATTTAAAAAAAAAAAAACAACAGAGGACGTCAAGTGTTGGAGAATATGTGGAGTAATGGGAACACTTATCCACTGATGGTGGGAATGCAGAAGGGTGCAACCATTGTGGAGGACAGTCTGGTAGGTCCTCAAGAAGCTAACTATAGGACTGCCATATGACCCAGCAATCCCACTGGGTATATACCTAGAAGAATTGAAATCATGGACATGAACAGATATTTGCACACCAATGTTCATAACAGCATTATTCATTATTGTCAAAAGTTGGAAACAATCCAAATGTCCATCAACAGATGAATGGATAAGCAAACTCTAGTATATACATATAATGGAATATTACTCAGGTGTAAGAAGGAATGCAATACTAACACGTGATATAACATGGATAACTACTATTGTGAGTTTCCATATAGTTTGTGTCTTGGTGGAAATGTTCTAAGCCACTGAATCTGGAGAGCTCCCAAGTATTGTACAGTACCCAGTGGAGGGGAGGAAGAGGTCTGTCCAGTCTGGGATATAAGGTTGTTATATGTTATTTTCCTCTTTCTTTAATTCAGCATTTGTGGAGTCTTTCACAAGAGCCTAAAATATTTTAGAGTTCTAATAATGTGGAATTTAGCCTTATATTCATTGAATACATGGGGCAGTTTTTTAAGGGGATGTTTACATTGCCATGTTGATGATGTCAACAATGTGTATTGAGTCTTTTGCATTAAAATCTTTTGCTTTTAAATTTCCTAATGGTCTTCTGGAGAATGTTTGGTACTATACTATATTTTGTTAGTAGTTGGTACTATGCTATAAAATCCTTACAGTGAAAAAAATTGCAGCTACAGATTTGTGTGCTGTTACCAAAGTGAATGGTTTGAGGGTAAAAAAAAGAACAAGAATTAGAGGGAAATATTGCACTTTCACATGGGTCAAATAGTTGGCCTAATTATTTATTCTAATTATATATTAACATATTATTTTGCTCAACCCCCAATCTATGAAAATTTTACACTGAATATCCTTTATATTATGTGCTGAAAATATGGATAAAATCATAGTTGAAAAACATGATTCTGTTTTCTATACGTAAGATAAAATGGAGATAGAAAATGTACACATAAATATATATTCTACATATACATATACATAACCAAAAGTTAAAATGGGAGGGATAGTGCACATGGATTGACACATCAGTCCAAAATAAATAATCCCTATCATCTCTTATTAGTTTTCATTTAGAAGTGCAATGAGGTATGTTTTCCTTTTTACATATCCTCATATCCTCAGTTTATTGTTATAGCTATAAGTGCAATATGTGGATTCACTAGCATCCTTTCTTCCCCTGTGTCACTATCTCACTCCTTCCTGGCAGGGCTTGTGATGATCACCTAAATTCCTTGCACTCAAGGTCTGCTTTTGAAGGAAGTCAGCCTAAGATAATTTGTAGAGAAGTGGCCCTAGGAAGCTGGCCCTCCAGATAAAAATTTGTAATTGTATCTTGTGCTGATCAGAAAAATTGGGGAGGTTGAAAACTCCAGTTGCCCCCTGGCATCACAATGACTGAGACTCATGTAGTAGGAACAGATGAAGTGAAATATAACAAATTTTATGGATTGTAGAATATTTGAGCCATAACTGACATTAGTAATTTTGAATAATGAAAGGTCAGTTACCACCACTAAGTTGACAGCCTAATAGAAGAGACCTTTATCTCCTGTGGCTAAAAAAAAAAGCTGCTGTTAAATTCAGGCCCACACAGTATTTATAAGATAGTTGTAATTGCAAAGGCATCTGGATTCACAGCCCCAGCAAGTATCCTATACATAAATTAGGGCTGTGATCGAGTGTGGCCCTGTTTGGCTAGCAGAAGGTCCTGACACCTTCACTGAAAAAATCCTTAATAAATATACGTTTAGGTGCCAGGCAAAAACTTCTGGAGCTGGTCTTAACATGACACTGAGGTGGCTCTTTGCAGTCTTGGAAAAAAGACAACTTTCAATACATGAGATAGCAATGTCCAATGAGTCATGGCAGGCTGTCGATTAAGAGGATAAAAATCTAAGAATAAAGGGTATATTTGAGCTGATTTATTATGCAAGCAGAGGTAATCAGAATCCCAGGAGTATCTAGAATGCACACCTGAGGACTAAAGTTAGTGCTGCTATCAATCATGTTAAGCTCTTCATGACAACATGTTCTCTGTGAACAACTTCTGAAGAAACATGTACTCTTCTGTCTGAAATAGAATTTCTAAGAAACCACATTTTTGTGGGATTGGTCATTGTTGCTAAAGATCATCTCTTTGCCCACATCAGATGATACACATGCTTTCTACTATAGGAGACCATCTTTGTTTGAATAAGTTCTGACTTCTGATTGACTTTAGCATATAGACTGTAGTATATTTTAGTCTGTGCTCTGCTGATTCCCCTTGACCCTTCTTCCAATCCAATGGAATGATATGGGTTGAGTCCTCTGTGAGATCAAAGAATTCATCTGGCATTGTGTTAGACATAAGCTTTACTTGGACTTACATTTAAGAGAGATTCTCCAGTCCAGAGAATGAAGGTAGCACTCTGCAGAGACAGGAAATTGAGGGGTAATATAAGGGGTTTCAGAACAAAGCCATTCCATGGGATATGAGTACAGAGTTCCTGCTAAGATCCCATGATGAAAGTTATGGGGTCTGGTGATGTTATCACAGGAATGAAGTTTTACTATTTTGAGGATATTATGCTTTACAATACCATCTACACATCCATTCCTCTCTGGGGAGGGTTGTTAACCTTTAACTTATGTCCAGGACATTCAGGAAGCTAGATGCTGAAGACTTCAGGGAAGCCTGGGCCCAGGGTCTCCAGAAGCCTCCAGAATTGAACAACTTACTAATACAGCTGCTTGGAGTAATAATATATGACAGCTGTAACTTCAGTCTATCTCAAGAAATTGTCCTAGATTGAAGATAAATGCCTATCCAAAGACCATACCCCATTCCTGGGGGCAGCCCAGATGCAGTGACTGCTTCAAGTAGGTCCACAAAGGAGGGACCATTTGGCCACTTTGGGACAACTCTGAAGGTCCACCCTGGCTCCAGATCTCCTCAAGGGGACAGCTGAGATCTCAGTTGTGACTGCACTGCAGGTCAACTCCTTGTACCCAATTCTGATTTTTTTGCTCCTTGTTATTGAACCCAAAAGCACTCTTACAAAATTTACTGTATGACAATCTCTACCTCAAAGTTTATTTCCCAAGAATGTCCTAGTGTGTCCTTGAGCATGGAAAGGGTAAGAGTAGAGTGATAGTAGTGTCCTATATCAGAGTAGGAATGTCCACTTGGGTATGATTTAACATCCAAAGTCAGAAGCATAACTACCATCCAGATAATATACTCTCTCCTAAACATACTGAGTGGCAAAAATTACACCCCACCTGGGTTATGCAATTGCATTAACTTTTGCGGTTCCCTTTGGCAGTTGTGAACTTCAATTATTACATGAGGGAGTTTTTGGTGTTTTTTTAAATTTCCCTTTTAGAACTGAAGAAATAGATTTATTTATACTAAAGGACAAGTACTAGGTTAGAGAAGTGGTCAGTGATGAACCAAAGATCCAAGGGTGCCTGCAAAACAAAAATACTAAAAATTAACAATAATAAAATAATTAAATACAACCCCAGATAGAGTCAAACAGCAACGTATTTTTGCAAAATGAAAACAATGTGCTGTTATGGTTGTTGCTATTATGATTATCATTATTATTGTTTCAGTGCAAATGAACTTATAAAATATATGTCTATTACACAGATAGAAACAAATTGATACTTATAATGTTGCTGTGATTCTGTCAAATTTAAAGTGAGAAAACAGCTAAATTCTATCACGGGCTACATTGAATTTTCATTACTCTCATTGTCAATATTTGATCTCTCAATTCCACACTATTTAAATTCCCCCTTTATGAAGATTCAGAAAAATTAAGGCACATTTAAAATGTAATTTTAAATCATCTTAAATTTCTAAATCTATTTACTTAATATTTACATTTGGTCTTAATTGATTTTTATTTTTTTATTTTATTTTAATGAACCACACATTTCCAGAAGCATGTCAGCAAGTATATTGAAGTCCTGGGAATAAATAAAATGTTCCTGAAAATTAAACTTCTTTGGTATCCCCAGTGTCAGCCTTGTGCAGCCCTGGCATATAAATTAGTAAGATTGTATTTTAAAGAAAAATGATATGAGGCCACACTCCTCCCCAAACTCAGGAGAACACCTAGACAATAATATATGTGAACCAGATGCAGCCAGAGAAGAAGACCTTCTTCACTGGAATCAGTGTATTAAAGTGAGGCTACTAAGAAAGGATAGAGATCCAGCCTTTCTGAGGTCACCATCTTTACCTTATGTGTTAGGTCATACTAATCCCTTACTATTTAGTCTTTTACTTGTGCGTTTACAAGTCTAGAAAATTCTTGATTTTTATGTACAATTACAAATGAAATCTTCTCTATTACATGTTTATAAATCTGTGAAACTAAAACATATGCTAGTTGATAAAGTTATCAGGTCAAAACCCTTGTCATTTCAGTCAAATAAATGATTAGACTGTTATTACTTTATTTTAATGGGAAAATAATGATTAAACATATCAATAATACAGGGACAAGGATTTACAGTTTTAATCTGAGATTTGGGGAGCAGGTTTGGGAAATACAGAAATGAAGGTGTTTGTAACTGTTCTGAATTTCTATGAAAGTTCACAAAGCAATAATGAGAAAAGGGAGTGTCTAAAATTGTGCCTTCTGTTAGCATCCTGAAAGATATGTTTGTGATTCAAAATAAAGATGTACAATTCTAAGAAAAAGACTGTAAAATAATATATATTTGTGAAATCTCT
This sequence comes from Cabassous unicinctus, assembly GCA_029593785.1. Taxonomy (NCBI): domain Eukaryota; kingdom Metazoa; phylum Chordata; class Mammalia; order Cingulata; family Chlamyphoridae; genus Cabassous; species Cabassous unicinctus. The sequence goes on along the minus strand of JAQZBX010064872.1, from coordinate 10,567 downwards.
CTAATATCAAACATTCCATTGCATTGATACATAAATATGCACCTATGGGAAGTAATAAATGAATAAAAGAGTTGAACTTGAAACTTATTACAAAGCACATTCTTACTCATAAAATTTTCAATTTTTTCTAACAATTACAATGTTTTAATTGTGATTTCATTATTAATTAACAAAAATGAATTCCCAATTTAAGAAAAGTTTGAGTTTAAGATAGCTGTTTAGTGTGGGTTCAAAGGGCATACCCATGAAAGAGGTGGATTCATTCTCCCATATATCTTCATATAGTACAATATCATCCTCTTAAGATCAAATTAGTATCCTCATCTTTAAAGCTGTTACCATATTTATTCATCACACTAGAATATTTGCAGTCCCAGAATATCAGAGATGAAAATGTTTTTAAGGATTTGCACTGTCTTGGAACTGAAGAAATAATAAATTTAACTCTATGGTCAGTTAAACAAATAAGCAATTTTCACTTTCCTTTAGGCAGTAAATTATTTGCTTGTGTGACTGTGAAGGTAATTGTTATATCCCCCCAAAAAATGTCTTTGTAAAGTTAATTTAACTATGTGTTAATATTCCCACAGTGGAGAAAGATTGGAGCAATTCATTTTTGCTTTCTGTGTATAACTCTGTAAGTTCAAACTATATAATCATTTCTAAATTAAGTTATGTCTCTACATGCAGTCTCAATCTTTTCAGTTCCTACATCCGAGAAAATAACTTTTAATTCTTAGAAACAAAAAATGTTTTCCAGGTATAATCCCTATTCAAGAAAACACTTTCCATTTCATGTTGATATGTTATAAATTTGTAATCATAATTACTGACTACCTACTTTTATATAATTGAAAATTAATATATTTAAAATTATATTGATTGTTAATGATGTAAGGTAAGCAAAAATATAAATAAATTCTGTGAATCATTTTTCCTGCCCATTTATTTTGATATCATATACAACAAACCAGACTTCTAGAGTAGATGGAGTTGATTCATTATATCATTTAATCAATATTCAGAAAAGTTCTTTTCATGGAAACCCATTGTTTTAAGTCACATTTTCACCTTCTGATTTTGTTCTTTTATGTATAAAGGTTTATAATTCTAATGAACTCCATTTTATTTATATTTTCTTTAGGTGCCTGTACTTTTATTTTCTTATCTAAGAAATCAATAACATATCCCAGGCTGTAAAGGATACCCCTATGTTTTCATCTAACTGTTTTATGGATTTAGCTCTTATGCCTAGGTTCTTGATCCATGTAGAGATAATTTCTGGATATGTTTTGAAGTAGTTGTTCAAAATCATTCTTTTTACAAGAGGATATCCAATTTTCCCAATACTATTTGTTGAAGAGCCTGCTCCTTCTCCAATTAATGTACTTGGTACCTTGTAAAAAATTAGTTGACCATAGATGTGTAGGTTTATTTCTGAACTCTCAATTCAATCATTTTTTTAAAAAATATGTATATCTTTATGTCAACAATACACTTTATTTTGATTACTGTGTCTGTGCAGTAAGTTTTAAAATTAGTAATTGTGGGACCTGTACATTTGTACTTTCTTTGCAAAATTGACTTGGTTATTTAGGGCACTTTGCAATTACCATGAAGTTGAGAATCAGCTTTTCCAATTTTGCAAAAACAGCTGCTAGGATTTTGATAGGTATTACGTTCAATCTGTAGATTGCTTTTGCAACTTATATTTAGTCTTCATATCCATGAACACAGGATGTGTTGCTATTTATATAGGTCATCTTTAATTTCTTTCAGCAGTGTTTTATACTTTTCAGAATTAAAAAATCTTCATTTCTCTATTAGTCAGCCAAAGGGATGCTGATGCAAAATACCAGAAATCTTTTGGCTTTTATAAAGGGTATTTATTTGGGTTAGAAGCCCAGAGTTACCAGGCCATAAAGCATAAGTTACTTCCTTGACCAAAGACTGTTGCCACGTGTTGGAGCAAGATGGCTGCGATGTCTGCAAGGCTTCCTGGGTTCCTCTCTTCCTGAGGCTCATTTCTCTCTAGGCTCAGCTCCTCTGCTCGCTCCACAAGGCCAGCTGTAGATTATCAGACAAATGGCTCGTCTCTCTTCCCGGGTCCTCTGCTGTGTCCAATTGAGAATTCTTTCATTCCTCATGCATCTGCTTCACAGGCTCCAGGCTCAAAACTCCAAACTCCCTTCTCTATGGTGGAGTTTCTCTGTGAATCCCCACCAAGAACACTTGGTGAAGTCTCAAAGTCCTACTGACATGGCCCAATTAAAGCCTCAATCATTATTTAATCAAGTAAAAGTGAAATCTCTGAATCCAATATATTCTAATATGCCCAGAGGAACAAACCAGTTTACAAACATAATCCAATATCTATTTTTCTTTTTTGGAATTCATAACAAATATCAAACTGCTAACCAAACATGGCATAAAACAAAATAGCTTTAATATGAGCAAAGTATAAACTCAAAGTATAAACCATATGCCTATCCTCTCATACTGTATCATATATAAAATGAACCTTTCTTGATGTTCGTCATCCAATATATTCAACAAATTCAGTATGTTGAAGATAGAATGGGTTCCACAATTCTCCAAGAAATTTATATATGAAAGCACCATATCTTGAAAGAAAAAAAAGCTAAACCAATATTCATATGCTAATTCTTGCTTTATATTGCAGACAATAAGTTATTTATAAACATAAGAAATACCTAAGAGGCAGATCAAAATGCCCAATAGTGCTGTCTGCCATGAAGGTAATGCTCTGTTAATCTATCCCTCCACAGTCCATTACAGAAGCTACTGGGCACACGTAGCTATTGAGCTCTTGAAATTTGGCTAGTGCTGCTGAGGGACTGAACTTTTAGTTTTATTTGATTTAAATCATCATCAATATAAATTTAACAGCCACATGTGGCTACTGCTTACGGTACTGCACAGCACAGCACAGACCTAGAATCTTGGAGGATGCAATTAAAGCTACTGAAATAAATTCAAGACAAAAATGGTAAAAGGACATTGAGCCAAAAATAGGAGGTGAGATTAATGAGAACAAAGTTGTTGCAGTAAAATTTCACATGTTGCTTTGATACAACAAATGCCTGAATGTAAAGAGAACTTATAAAAATATAGATGAATGAGGTGTGCTCAAAGCTTATTGATTGGAGACCTCAACAGATTTCCCAAATTTTAAGACACAGTGAGGTCAACCCATTTCTCAAATACATTCCAGAGGAAATGACTGTGCATTTTTCATAAAGTCCTGCATTTTCTCTCTTCTTGGACACATACACCCTCTATTTTGCAGTTAATAAGCCTAAGAGAGTCTATATTCAGGAGTCACACCCTGATTACACAGATAATAAACCTAGTCAGGGCTTCATTCTGTGGGATACTCACTGTTCCTCTTGATTGGATTTACCAGAGAGTTAGAGAATTATAACCACCATATGAGGTTGGAGAATAAGGAGGTAAGGCCATTCTGAAAGGCAGGTGGAATGATTTCATTCATTCCTTTATTCCTTCATAAATGCTGCTGACTGCATTATTGTGTAAGGAACTATTCTAGGTCTTGGAGATGAAGAAGGGAGCCAAAGACACTGGCTCCCTATAGAGAAAAGGGTGGACTTCCCTGAAATAAATCTGGAAATATCAATATGTGTAAGATGAATAAATATGAGCCTTTCAACATGTATAACCATGTGACCAAAATAAAACAGGTTCCTGGGATGAAGGAAGGAAGATGGGAGTGGTAGTAGAGGCCACAGAATACTCCCTAGATTAAGTTACAGGAGTTATTATCTATCCTAATGAAAATGTGAAGATGATTTTAGACTTGTTTTTGGTAAGGAGAAATTAAGTAAAAATTCTAGTGTATAGCATAGTGTAGGATGTAATTTTATTACCATTTTATTCACAATCAAATTTAACATTGAAAAAATTCCAGGGTTTCCTTTTTAATTTAGCATTTTGCATTTTAATTTTCTCTGAATATGGTGTCATTTCTTGCATGAAATCGAATATGAAAAACAAATGTTCATTTAAATTTTAATCTATTAATGTTAATATTCCCACATATTCATTAAAATATGTTTTGGGTTGTGGGTATAGCTCAGTGGTTGAGCACCTGCTTCCCATGTACAAGGTCCCAGGTTTAATGCCCCATGCCTCCTAGAATATATATATATTTATATTTCAAAGTAACTTGGATTTCTTTGAATAAAATATCATACAGTTTTGTGCTTGTGATTACACTTTTTTATTGCTGTGAATTCACATAAAAATTAACCGTTTTAAAGTATACATTCGTGGCATTTAGCATATTCACAATGTTGGACATCAGCTGTATCTAAAGTCAGAACATTTTTGACATCCCCAAAGGAAACCCCATCCCCACATAGTCAATCCCCACTCCCCACTCCTACCAAATCCTGCCAACCAGTAATCTTCTTTCTGTGTAGTTACCTATTCTTGATATTGCATATACATGGAATCGTTTTAAAAATGTGAACTTTTAGGTCTGTCTTCTTTTACTTAACATATTAACATGTTCGTCTGTTGTTGTAGCATGTACTGTTCTTGTACCTAATTGTGGCTGAATAGTTTTTAAAATCATTTCTTCAACACTATCATTTAATGAATTATTAGCTGCTTCTAAACATGTGAAACAGGATTTCAAATAAACAGGAATTCTAAAAATCAGTGTTATGATTTCTCTATTACTATATTTATCTTATAAATTGAACAAAAATGGTAGCTAAGGTAATACCCACATGATTAATTTGTATAGCATATTGTATCTAAAAATAAAAAAGAATTGGTGACCCTTATCATAAGTGGAAAAAATTATCAATGCATTCATTTTGTTTTGTTTTTGGATTTCTGACATACATTCGCAATAGGCTACATATGTGCAGTTTTCAACTGGAGTTAGAAACAGGTTTAAAAAAAAACAAAACTCAAATAATTGTTTCTGGAATTAACCTTTTGTTAAAATTCTGCTATTCCATTTGCTTTGAATATCCCCAATGATTATACAATTAGTGTTTCAGTTTAACAGACCTTGTTAAATTATTATGTGTCAAATGTATTTTTAGTCTGTGGCATAAAGAAAGAATATTCTGCCCTCCCAGCAAAGTGGGTATTGTATGATGATAGCTACAGGTGCATACAGAAAGCATTTGGCTCAATGTACTCATAAAGGTAGAACAAAATGCTTATAATGTCTCAGAGGATGCTTCGTGTGCGCCCCGCGCGGCAGCGCGGCAGCTCCCACTCAGACCTGCAAGTGCGGGGGTGTGGACGCGGACTGTCCCACCGCGGCCCCCGGCGAGCTGCGGCACGGGGGGCGGGGCCGGGGGGCGAGGCCGGTTCTGCACGCGGTGGCAGCCGCAGCAGGGCACTGGGTGAGCAGGCAGCGGGGCTGGCGGCGCTGGCTCCAGGGCTAGTGGGGCAGCCGCGCGGGGCTGCGCGTGGGCGTCCTGGAGCAGGAGGCAAGAAGCGAAAGTAGGTAAGGGGCCGCGGGCCCACGAGGGGGTGCGTGGGAAGGCCCTGGGGCCCTGGTGGGAGTGGGGACCAGGCAGGGCTGGGCATGGGCCGGACCTGGAGGGCGAGGGCGGGCGGGGATCCCCGAGGAGCGGGGTGCGGGGGCCTCGAAGGACGGAGGCCGTGCCTGGGGGCAGCCGGGGGCGTAGGGCCGCCGAGGGGAGGCTCTACAGGTCCTGGGGTGCAGTCGGAGCGCCCGCAGCGTGGCTGTCAGGGGGTCGCAGGACCAGGAGGGCGCCTGCGGGCACTCGGCTGCGGTCCGGGTGGGCCGAGTGCGTGCGGGAAAGGGACGTGGGGCTCCGAGGTGGGGAAGCGGCCCGGCGCCGAGGGCGCCTGGGCGCGCGGCTCAGTCGGGAGCAGCGGGGGGCCAAGCGCACTGGGAGGAGGACGCCAGCCCGCGGGACGACCCCCGGGTGGTCCCAGGCCCACGCCCCGTCGTTCAGGCGCCATGACTCGGTTCAGAAGCGCTTCCTCGGACGCAGCGCTTTGCTGGCCCCCACACCGCTTCAGTGGCCGTGAACTGCACCCCCAGGCCGCTGGGGCCCTTCTCCCGTGGGGCGAGCCGGCCGGCAACCTCGGCAGGAGCTCCGCGCCATTGAGGAGAGCTGGGGGGACAGGTGGAGCCGAGTTGGGGGCCAGAAAGTTTTCGAGTGTTGGTATTTTGGAGCCAATTGGGTGTAAGGTTGATTTAGAGACATGTACCGTTTACTCGACTTCATCTTTTGGATACAAAGCAAAACCTGTGCTTATCTTTTGAGACTGCTCACTTGTTAGAGCTTTGCGTGAGTTCAGTGACGTTACATCTTGGCAGTTGTGTTTAGGATAGTTAAACAAGGCACTTTGGTTTATGTCGTTTTAAAAACGTGTCTTTAATTACAGGCCTAGAGTAATTGAGAAAGAACACATTTTAAGGAGATGGGAAATAGAGATGTGGGTTGAGCGCTACCATTGCCGTGGAAAACGAGTTTTAATCAAATGTTTATCCTTTTCAAAATAAATGCTTTATAATGTGTGTGGGGGGGGAGAGCTCAGAGGAGGCAGGGCTCAATTCTGATTGGAAGGAAAAGAGAATGCTTTTCAGAGCTTGCAAAATTTAAGTTTTGAAGGATGGACTTAGGGGCATAAATGCATGGAGGGAATAAAAAGAAAAACGAAAAAAAGATTTCAACAGTGAAGCTATCTTGTCTTGATCTTTTCTTTATTGTTAGGTATTTTATTTGATTTGAACTCTGCTTACTATAGTTTTTTTAAAATGATATTCTATTTCTTCTTGTGTCAGTTTTTGTAATTTGTGTATTTCTGGAAATGTATCCAATCTACATTATTTAAGCTTTTGGTTTACAATTGATCACAGTATCGTCTTGCAATCCTTTTTTATTTCTCTAAAGTCAATAGTAATGTCCCTACATTTTAGTTTTTGGTGTTTTCTTTTTTCTTTGTCAGTCTAGCTAAAGGTTTGACAATTTTATTGATGTTTTCACATACCCAACTTTTGGTTTTGTTAATTTTGTCTATTGTGCCTGGATATGTTACCTCTCAGATCAATGATCAGAGCACCCCATCCCCTTATCAGACCCATGATGTGTATATTGGTGCACTTGATGGTGTACCATAGCTGCGTTAGACTGTTTTTGCTTTTAATATTTCTCTTTTCTTTCTGCTCCTCATCCTGACTCAATTCAACTGTCTTGTCTTCAAGTTTACTGGTTCTTTCTTGTGCCAGCTCTATCTGCTCTTGAAACCCTACTGATCATTTTTCATTTCAATTATTGTGGCCTTCAACTCCAGTAGTTCTGTTTGGCTCCTTTCAAAATTTCTTTCTCTTTACTTAGACACTCATATTACTCATTCATTGTTTTCTTGTATTTCCTATATTCCCCTATTTCTTATATTGCTCATTCATTGGTTTGTCTGTGGACTTTCCTTTATATCCTTGAGCATTTCTTAAGATCATTTTTTAAAGGTTTTCTTCAGTATGTCCACATTTTCATCTTCATTGTTTGTGTTTTCTATTTTGTATTTTCTTTGTTTGGATGGAACATCATTTCCTGTAAATTTGTTTTGTACTCTTTCGTTGCACACTGTACATTTTAATATTTTAAAATACTAACTCTGGGATTTATTCCTTGAGGTGTCTGTTTCTTTATTTTTATTTTTAAATTTTTAATTCAAACTTTATTTAAAATTCAAAAGATAAAATTACATGCAAAATGCAGCTCAACAAATTATGGAAGTATTACTCCTAAAAAGTCCTGTCCAGGCATTTTTATCTCATCTAATCCCAACAACACACTCAATTGTTCCTCCACTGTCCAGAAAGATACACAGATGAACACAGATTAAATTACATCATCAGGGTCTACTTATTAATAAAAATAAGAAGAGATGAAAAATGTTTAATCATATTCATATCTCATAAACCAAATCTCATATTTTTTAACCTTTAGCATTAACATAGTACCTTGTTTGATTTTGCTGCAAAACCATTAAAACATTATTGTTAACTATAGTCTATAAATTACATTAATTATATTTCCCCATGTGTTACCATTCTTAACACAATGTAGTAGAACATTCCTGTATTTATATTATTAACCACAGTCCTCATCTACTCCCAAAATCATTGTTTTACATTCCCAGTATTATCCTCCAGCTGTCCTGCAACTAACAATCTTCCTAGACTACTTGTTTCAGTTACAATCACATCCTTAAATCAACAGGGTTTGTTACATTCATTATTATGTTACCATCAAGGCCAGCCAACATTCCAACTCCCATAGTCCCAACACCATACGTCTACTCATCCTTTTGTATCTGGCTTATTTCATGCAACATAATATCCTCAGGGCTCTTCCATGTTGTCCTGTGTTGCCCCAGCTTTTTCTTAGAGTTAAATAATATTCCATTGTACGAATGTAGGGCATCTTGTTTCTCTCTTCATCAGTTGATGGATACTTGGATTATTTCTATCTTTTAACAACAGTGGTTTTTTTAATGACTGTTTCAATTTCTTTACTTGTGTCTGTTTTGTTGAGGACTTCTGTTTCTTTTAGGATCAGTGTGGTTTGTTCATGTGTTTCCAGAAATTTGTCCATTTCATTAATGTTGTCTAGTTTGTTGGCATTCAGTTGTTCACAGTATCCTCTTATGATCTCTTTTATTTCTGCTGGTTCCGGGGTAATGTCAGCCTTCTCATTTCTGAGTGTATTTATTTGTATCTTCTCTCTTTTTTTCTTTGTTAATCTAGCTAATGGTTTATTGATTTTGTTGATCTTCTCAAATAACCCATTTATTAGGGTTCTCTTGGAAAACAGAACTGACAGAGGAGATCTGTAAAGAGTATGAGATTTTATAAAATTGTCTCATGTGACTGTGGGGATGCATATGTCCAAATTCCATAGGGCAGACTGCAAGCCAGGAACTCAGATGAAGGTTCTCATTGAATTCTTCTGCAGACTCTGGCTCTCTGAAGTAGAGATGGGGATTCTCTCTCTCAATGCTGAAATCTCTTCTCCTTTTAAGGCCTTCACCTAATTGGATGAGACATCACTTGTTGCTGATGGCAATCTCCTCACTTGTTTGTAGATGTAACCGCCATCTATGAAATCAACTCATTGATGATTAAAGTCCATGAAATGTGCTTGTATTACAATTATCCCTGTGCTTGCTCAACAAAACAACTGGGTACCATTACCTGGTGAAGTTGACACATTAGCCTAACCATCACAACCAACTTTTAGTCTTGTTGATTTTCTCTATTGTATTTTTTTCTACATTTCATTTATTTCTCTAATCTTTATTATTTCTTTCTTTCTCCTTGCTTTGGGATTGGTGTGCTGTACTTTTTTCTAATACCTCCAGGTGTACAGTTAGGTCTTTAATTTTAGCCCTTTCTTGTTTTTTAGTATAAGCTTTGAGGGCTATAAATTTTCCTCTCAGCACTGCCTTTGCTATATCCCATAAATTTTGGTATGTTCTGTTCTCATTTTCATTTGTCTTCAGGTACTTCTTGATTTCACTTGTAATTTCTTCTTTAACCCACCGATTAAGAGTGTATTGTTTAATCACCATACATTTGTGGATTTTCTCTTTTTCCACTTGTTATTAATTTCCAACTTAACTTCCATTATGGTCAGATGAAGTGCTTATATAATTTCAATGTTTTTAAATTTATTGAGATCTGACTTATATCCCAGCATATGTGTTGAGAAGAATGTATATCCTGCTGGGAAGAATGTATATCCTGCTGTTTGGGGGTATAATACTCTATAAACGTCTATTGGATCTAGTTCATTTCATTTCCTTATTTATTCTTTGTCCAGATGTTCAATCTAATGCCAAGAGTGGAGTATTGAAGTCTCCAGCTCTTATTGTAGAGATGTATATTTCTCCCCTCAATTTTCCCAGCGTGCGACTATTGTATTTTGGGCACCCATGTTAGGTGCATAAATATTTATTATTGTTATTTCTTTTTGTTGAATTCTCCCTTTAATTAATATATAGAAACCTACTTTATCTGTTTTAACAGTTTTCCATTAAAAATTTATTTTATCCAATATTAGTATTGTTACACCCACTCTTTTTTATTGCTATTAGCGTGGAATATCTTTTTCCAACCTTTCACTTTCAGCCTGATTGTGTCCTTGCATCTAACTTGAGTTTCTTGTAGACAAAAAATACAGGGTTCATTTTTGTTGTTGTTTTTTAATGCATTCTGTCTGTGCCTTTTAATTGGGGAGTTCAATCCATTAACATTGTCGTACTGTTACAAAGGGATTACTTACTTTGTCCATTTTATTCCTTGATTTTCTGTTGTCATAGCTAACTATGGTCTGTCTTTTGACCCTTTCAGTTTCTTTTACTTATGTTCTTCATTTCTGCACTCTTTTCCATGCCTCTCTCTCTTGTCTTTTCCCTGTAATATCACTTGTAATTTCACTCTCTTGGTAACGTACTCTCTAAGTTTTTGTTTGTCTGTAAAGACTTTACATTCATCATTTCTGAAGAATTGTTTTGCTGG
>JAQZBX010064871.1:0-16420 GCA_029593785.1 Cabassous unicinctus | reverse complement strand
AATACTGATATTCAATGTAAATCTCCAAAAGGGCAGGACACTGTATGAAATATGGGCCAAGCTTATTCTTTTATAATGTACATATTTACTCGACAACTATTTAAAGCCTGTCTATCTCCCTGAGGAGAAACAGTGAGCAGACAAGGTCCCTGTCCTCATAGAACTGGCTTTCTACCCAGGGGAGACAGGTAATAAGTGGCCAAACAAACAAGTAATCAATTAGGCAAATGAATATGAGAATTTTAGAAATTCCTCCATTAGTGTGATAAAAAGCTAAAATGTACAATGAAACAATGACTTGAAGGGGCAGTTTCTTTAGAAAATGTGATTAGGAGATGTTTTAGTCTGCTGGGCTCCCAATATACCAATATACCAGAAATGGGTTGGCTTTTACAATGGGAATTTATTCATATTTAAGATTACAGTTCTGAGCCAATGAAAACATCCAAATCAAGGGATCGTAATGTGATGCTCTCTCTCCAAAGACAGGCTGCTGGTGATCCCGGCTCTGTCACATGGCAAAGCACATGGAGGCATCTACTGGCCTCTCCCTTCTCTTCTGGGTTTCATTGCTTTCAGCTTCTGGCTCCATTGGCTTTCTCTCTGCTTCTGTGGCTTTCTCTCTGTTTCTCAACAAATCTCTCAGGCCTCATATTAACTTTTGTGTATAAAATTCAAATATTAGATCATGAGAACAGAATTTTTATCTTATTTATTCAAAGGATATATGATATTGCCATAACATTTGAAAGAAATCACAGGAGAAAATATATAAAGCAATTTCAAGAGAGCTTGTATTGTCCTCAAAAACTTCATGACCAGGGCTAAAACAAAACAGATGACATATGACAAGTTTTGAGATTATGAGAGACTTTACCATGAAAGAGATTCTGAGAGACTTTACCATGAAAAGCCATTATATAAAAACAGCGGAATAGAAAAATAAAAGGTGGCATATGCATACAGTCATAAAAAAGGAAGTTCTGACACATGCTATAACAGGGATGAACCTCGACGACATCATGTTGAGTGTAATAAGCCAGATATAAAATGACAAATATTTTATGATTCCACTTATATGAAATACCTTGAATATGAAAATTCATAGAAATAGAAAGTAACTTAGAGTTACCAGAGTTGGAGGGTGGGGGTAGAATGCAGACTTATTGCTTAATGGGTACAGAGTTTCTGTCTGGGGTGATGAAAAAGTTTTGGAAATGGATGGCAATGATGAAAGTGAAACATTTGAATGTAATTAATTCCACTGGATTGTACTCTTGAAAGTGGTTAAAATGGGAGCTTTTGAGTTGTCTATATGTTGCCACAATTAAAATTTTTTTAAAGTAATACAGAGAAAAATATAGCACAAAATATTATAGCCGCCTAAGATTCATGGAGCAGAGGAAAGGATGAGGCTGCAGAGCAGAAGCTGTGAGATAAAAGTTGAATCTCATTTCCTCAATCTGAAAATTCCATCAAAGGGAATGACATTTCTGATTAAGGGCAAGATAACACACAATTACACCCTTGCATCACAAAAATGATCAACTATATGTCATACATTGCAAACATTTTATGTGTATATAAGTCAACCAAGCAAGGTGAAGAAAGAATTTCTGAGGATTCATATGTAGAAGTCAATTAATATTTTTCAATATTCACAGTTGCTTAATTTTTAATAAGTAAAATATCCATAGGATTCATAAATCAAAAGCAACAAAACTTTGTACAGGGAAGAGTCTCCATTTACCCTGGTCCCCCCTGCCAGAAGCAAACAATGTTATCAGTTTATTACAAATCATTCCAGAGATAATCTATTTATTCTAAAATATGTGAACATTTTAGGCCTGTGTTTTTTTTATACAAATGCACACCTTTAACACTTTGCTTTTTTCACTGAATGATAAGCAAGAAATAATTTTACATGAGTACTCTAAAAATCCTAAATATTTTTAGGATGTGGGATAGTATAAAATGGAGACAAAATAAAACATATCTTCTATTGGTAGCTGTTTAAACAGAACCTGGTCTACCAGATATCAAAACAATGCATAAATCCATAATGATTAACACTGGCACAAGAATGAATAAAGAGATCAATGAAACAGCATAGAAAATCCAGAAATAAAACCTTGCAGTCTTCAGCACATTTCTCATTAAATTTACTTCCAGGTATTTTATTTTCTACGTTAATCTTGTTAATTGGCTCTTCTCTTCATATATAAATTCTCTAAATTTCTGTATATTGATTTCAAATGTAGCTCCCTATTATTGTAACAATTTTCCAGTTAATTCTCTGGGATATTTCTAGGTATACAATCATACAATCTGTGAATAATTTAAAATTGTGCCTCCCTTTTGCCAATTTTAATTTCTTTGACTTCATTTCCCTGTCAAATTGCCTTGGCTTATATCTCAAGAAAAATTTGGGTATTTTTTTTTAAATAGTGACTGTAAACATCCTTGTCTTGTTTATTCCTTTAATGGCAATGTTTCTAAGTGTTTTTTTTTTTTTCTTTAACTTATTACTAAGATTGCTAACTTTAAGGCTGTTGTAAATATTTTATCATGTCAATGAAGAATACACTTATACTTGTTTTATTAAGAATTTTCTTTTATTAACATTGGATATTAAATATAGTTATACCTTTGTATTACCTAGGGAAATTATCATATGATTTTTCTGCTTAGATTTATTAGTATTGAAGATAAATTAATATATTTATTAATATTAAACAAATTTGCATTCCTGAAATAAACCCATTCATCATGGTGTATTATTCTCTTAATATCCTCCTGGACCTATTTATTAATAATTTATTTAATTTTTTGCATTATTTATCCATAAATAGTGTTAGTCTCTTGTTCATTTTTAATCATTGTTGTTTTCTTGCTTCAGTGTGATGAGCACTTCCCAGGTAGAGGAGTCTGCTGTGGCCAGGTCAAGTGGTATCTCTAAGTGAAGGAGAGGGTCCCAGCCCCCAGGAACAAAGGGCACCGCCCTTGTGGTCCTCCAGACTCTCGATACCTTAGCTGGTGCCCCAGCCCGTCTGGTGTTTTCAGCAGGGCTCCCGTTTGACCCAGGGGAGGAATGGCTCACCAGGGATGCCTTATGCCTCTAGGCTGAGGGTCAGGAGATGCCAGGCCTGGGTTGCCTCCTTTTGATATTCTCCTAGGGTTGTCTTTTGCATTATTTCCAGAATATATCACAGTATTGAGCAAGGAAGAGCAGGAAGAGAAGAGTCTACACCATCTTGTCCAGACTGGAAGCACCCTTCCCTGAGAATTTTGTGTCAAAATTCATGCTTTTGGTGATACTATTGTTTTGTTAACTGAATGAATATTCGATGGAATAGCAACACTCAGCCATGTCATTAGTAGCAATCTTAAGGAAAATGGGATTAATTGACAAAACATGTTTCTCTGTTTGCCCTTCTGTAAATTTAATTTTAAAGTGGGCCTTCATTTGGTAAAACTAGCATTAAAGTGATCAGAGAAATACATGGCTCTCCCTTGTTATTCTAAATATTAGTAAATGTGGCTTCCTGTTTCTCCTTAAGACCTCTGAAAAGATTTGGCATCTTAATTTTTTATTTTCTTGTAAATAATTACTAAGACCTCTCCATCCCCTACTCTTTTGCCCTTATGGGTATATCCATTCTCTTCACGTAATGCCTTATAAAAATTTTGTTAACATGATGTCGTCTAGTAATGGCCTCTTCACCCCTTTAAGGTCCTAAAATATCCATTAAGCTTATATAGACCACATCCTTCATAATAAGTTCTGAAAGTTAGACCTGGGTAGCACTAAACCTTTTTGGTCCTTATTAGTACTTAAAGTAAATTGGGCCATCAGTGGAAATCTGTGCATTTTTTTGGTACAGTTTCAGAGCCAAGTAGATGGTTACGAATGTATAAAACAGAGTGGGAGGTGCAAAGACAAATAGGGTGTCGTTATTTCTTGGAATGACAATTTAGTCTGATCCAATAATTTAATTATTTCATTGGGTAAGTTGTCAGTATTTTATATATCCTTCCCCTTCTGCTCCTTTCCAAAGTGCCTGAATTTTGTGGGTGGGGCCTGTGTAAACTTGCTGTGGCATGAGTGGCTAGAAGGCAGGGTCCTGCGAATCCATGATATCATCAAGTCTCTGCTACGGAGCAAGGGATCTGATCTACTCTTTGGGACAAAGAACACGGTTGTGTGCCTGCTTCCACGACCATCTAGGCATTGCTGAAATCCCCGGACCTAGCCAGGGGTCCTACATGAAGATTTAGCAGACTGCAGCCTTTGCCCTTAGCTCAGGCTCACTCCCTCCTTCACCACTCCCTTCAGGGATTTTTGGATCTCTCCAGCAGTGGGAAGCAGGAGGCCTGCCGCAGACCTGTCTATGTTGTCTCAATGGTTCTGCCAATGATGCATCTTCCTGGACAGGACTGTGAGTGGAGAGTTTCCTGGAGGCAGAAAGACCGCAGTTGTAGCCCCACCCACTCAGAATGTCCTGAGTTGCTGTCTAATCTCTATCTGCAAATCTGCCCCCACAACAGAGTTCTAGTTCAAAAAGGAAAACATGAGGACATACATCAACATTTTCACTCTACTTCTTTCTCTTTTCTATTTCCCATTGACTACCTAGTCAGAAGAAGAGGGGACTCTTCTTTCTCCTAGAAGGAAGCATCATCTTCCTACTCATCCTCTCTTCTTTCTTCTAGTAGAATCCATTCTTTGGGTCTCTAATGGTACAATGTCTGGTGTAGGAAGAAACCTGCTTTTCAGTAAAGGAGCACATATTAGAAGATGCTTCCAAAGCATTGCACCTGTTACATGCACTTTCTCATTTGAATGATTTTGACCTCTACATTTAATCCCTCCCTTTACCACACACCACTTGTAACACACTATCAGTGAAATTCTTTAGCTTATGTAATATCAACTAGTGTGTCAAGATGTATGTGTGCACTTAAATTTTAAGAGTGATGAGAATTCATAATGAGATAACATTTGCAACATCAGGTTTAATAAGGATACCTACTGCATTGCTATCTTCCTGCCATAGAAACACTGTAGGCATTTGCAAACATGTCTCACTACTTAGTGCCCAGTTTTCAGGAAGTGTTTTACTGTCATCCCTAATTAATTCTACCTTTAAACAGGAAACTTAGAATTGGCTGCTCTTGTTATCCCACTCTTACATGTCAGGGAAATGAAGCAGAGCGGTTAATTAAGTGACTTACCTTGATACTGTAAGCTATATTGGCAAGGCTGAGTCTTAACAGGGCTGCTGGCACAGATGTCCCAAAAGATAAAAATTTAAGCAACACTATTCCAGCAGGGGGCACCAGCTACATTACAAATTTGGGTGCACCCTAGCTTTCTGCTGGTATGGAATCTTACAAGATGGTATACCAGAGAAGAGAATATCTTCCAAGTGTCTCCAAGAGGCAGACTTCCCCCACAGCTCTGACACAGAATGCAATTCTTGGGTTTTAAACTGAATTTAAAAATTCTATCTACCTAGTGTGCTTTCAACAATACAAGACAGTGTCCATACTCCCAAAGCTCAACCCATTAGGATGCTTAAAATCTCACAGTTACAGCTTCATTCTTTGGGTCTTAAGACTTTGGGGGTCTCATTTTTTAAACCTCTAATAAAAATCTCTAAGAAAGGTAACTCCATCACTGGAGATGTTGCTGAGCATACTTAGGAAATTCTTATATAAGAACTAAGCGTAAGGTTGGAAGAATGTGTGGTTACAGGATTGGAAAGAAAGGTCTACAAGAAGGAGATGCAGAACCCCATAAATCAATTCCTTACTTCTTACTCTTGCTTAGGGAAATATCTTCCAGGCATGTTGAATTCTAAAATCTAGCCTTTTTATATCCCGTAGGTAACATGGTTTAATGAAAAGAGCTTAGAGAGAGCTGAATTCAAGTCCTGAGTCTGTTGTGGGGCTGTAGGAAGTACTCTTATAATATTCAATTTTTTTTCCTTCCTTCCATGGGCTAACTCAAACTGCCTAGGGAAATTCCAATTAAATTATCCCAAGTAACCAAGCAGATAAAATAAATTCGCCCAGTGCCAAAAGCAAATGCAAGAGCCTATTCAATGAGAGAAAATCTTAGCAAACCACAAATCAGGCAAGGGTTTGATTTCCATGTTGTATAAAGAGATCACACAATGACAAAAAGATAAGCAACCCAATTTTTAAAAATTGGCAAAAGACTTGAATAGACATTATTCCAAAGAGGAAATACAAATGGCCAAAAAGCACAGGAAAAGATGCTCAATATCACTAGCTATTAGGGAAATGCAAATCAAAACTACAATAAGATAGCATTTCACAATCTACAGAATGGCTATTATTTTTTAAAAAATGAAACAGGGAGTGGATGTGACTCAAGCAGCTGAGCTCCTGCCTCCCACATGGGAGGTCTTAGGTTCAGTTCCCAGTGCCTCCTAACAAAGACAAAGCAAACAATGGGCAGACATCAAGCAAAAACAATGAGCAGACAATGAGCAGAAACAATGAGCAGACAAGAAAAAACAATGAGCAGACAACAAACAAACAACAAGCAGACAACGAGCAAACAACGAGCATACAATGAGCAAAAGCAAACAAGCAGGGAGCGGATGTGGCTCAAGCAATTGAAAGCTCGCCTCCCACATGGGTGGTCCCAGGTTTGGTTGCCAGTGCATCCTAAAGAAAAGAAAAAAAAAACAGACAATGATCAGACAATGAGTGCAAACATGAGCAAGAAAAAACAAAAGAAAATAATGAGCAGAAAGATGAGGGAGCCATCTTGGAGGGTCAGGGAACAGAAAACTACCAAGTGCTAGAGAATATATGGAAAAATAGGAATACTCCTTCACTGTTGGTGGGAGTGTGAAATGATGCAGCCTCTGTGGAAGATGGTTTGGCAGTTCCTCAGGAAGCAAAACACAGAACTGCCATAGATCTGGCAATTCTGCTATTAGGAATGTATTCAGAAGAACAGAAAGCAAGGACATAAACAGATATTTGCACACTGTTGTTCATAGTGGCATTATTCACAATTGCCAAGAGATGGAAACAACCTAAATGCCTGTCAACTGATGAATGGATAAACAAAATGTGATATATACATATGATGGAATACTATTCAGCTGTAAGAAGAAATCATGTGGGGAAGCACATGATGATATGGAGGAATCTTAAGGACATTATGTTGAATAAAATAAGCCAGACACAAAAGACACAAAAGGATGAATTTTGTATGGTCTCATTATGGATTTAGACTATAGAGTATAGTTTAGTAGGGGACAGAATGTGGGTTGAGTAAAGGGACCTGATGCTGAATGTATGTAGAATGTTTAATAAGGTCAATTGTAAATATGTGGTAATGGATGGAGTTGATGGTAACACATTATAATGAGTAAAACAAACACAGCTGATTCATAAATGTGATTGTGGCTGAAAGGGGTAGTCTAGGGAGGTTAATGTTGATTTAAGACAGCTAGAGGATAATCAAGGGACTGTATAACATAGTGATTTTGGTGGTAGATGAGGATTGTGGTTAATAATATAAATACAAGAATGTTCTTCTACCACAAGGTGTTAGGAATATGGTGATACATTGGGAAAATATAACTAGAGTAACTTATAGATTATAGTTAACATTAATATCTTGTAGCAAAGGCAAAGAAGGTACTATATCTATGCTAAAGATCAAAATAGAATATGTGATTTAGTTTTATGAGATATGAATATGATTAAGCATTTTCCCCTCATTTTCTTCATTAATAAGAAGACCTTGGTCATGTCATTTAACCAATCTGGGCTCATCTGTGTACCTTTCTGAACACTGGAGGAAAAATTAGGTTTGTTTTTAGGATTAGATGAGATGGATGTGTCTGGACAGAACTTTTTGAAGTGATGCTTCCATGTTTTGTTGGGCTGTCTTTTGTTCGTTATTTTGTTTTTTGAAGTTGAATCAAAGTTTTAAAAACAGCAAATGCTACATCAGGGCTTCTCCAATTTTAGCATGAGTACACATCAATTGAGGATTTTGCTAAAATGCCAAATCTGACTTCATAGATCTAGGAAGAGACCTGAGATTCCATCCTTCTAGCAAGTTCCTATATGTGGCCAGTATTGCTGGGCCCTGTGCATCATGATTTGAGTACCAGGAAGCCAGATGACAAAACCCTCAAGAAAGAAAACAGGATACTTTATCTTAGACTTTCATAGGCATATTGTATTGAAAAGCATTCTAGAAGCCACCCAGCTACCTTCTACCTTTCTCCATCAGAAAGCAATTTTCAAAGATGGAAGCAATCCAGCTGTCCATCAATGTATCAATGGATTAAAAAATGTGGTATATACATAAACTGGAATGTTATTCAGCTGAAAAGAGGAATGAAGTTCTTATTCATGACACAACATGGATGAACCCTGAAGACATTAGGTTGAGTGAAAAGAGCCAGGCACAAAAGGACAAATGAATGATCTCACTTATACGAAACAATTAAGATAAGCAAATTCATAGACTCCAAAATTAGAATGCAAGTTACCAGTCAGAGGTGGCAGAGTGGAATGGGGAGTTAATGCTTAAATGATAACGAACTTCTGTTTGGGGTAATGAAAAGTTTTGAGAATGGATGGTGGCAATGGTAGCACAACATTGTGAATGTAATAAAAACACTGAATTGTGTACTTGAAAATGGTTAAAATGAGAAATTTTAGGTTGTATATATGTTAACAGATAATTTTTTAAAAAACCATAGAACTAAAAAAAAAAACAAAACAAAACCCAAAAATCAAAAACAAAAACAAACCATAGAACTGTATAACACAAAGAATGAACCCTAATGTAGACTATGGGCTATAGTTAATAATTACAATAATACTGGTGTATCAATTGTAACAAAGGTACTTCACTAATGCAAAATGTTAATAATAGACTAAATTGTGTGTTTGATAGGGGAGAAGGGCATATGGGAATTCTGTATTTTCTGCATGACTTTTCTGGAAATCAACAAATGTGCTAATAAAAAATAGAAAAAGTCAAGTTTCAAGTTTATGATAAATTAGCTCTTCATATAAATGTGCAAATGAATCATTGGGGGTATTATACCACCCATCAATATGGATTAATTTAATGAAACAATCTGATCACTTAGTAATAGAAATGATATATTGGACTAGGGGTAGGGAGTATATAAGAAGGAAGAAAATATATTTATTGAGTAATACATACCATGTTTTAGACAACCCTCACAGTATTTACTCTTATTTGGTCCTCCTAACATTTCCGTGAAGTCCTCCTCAACTTAGCTCCCATTTTACAGATAAAGAAACTGAGACTCAAGGAAGTGAAGCAACTAGTTCTTGTTTACACACACACCCCCATAAGTTGATCTTACCATCTGGGGCTCAAGAAAAGTGCTTCCATTTTTAATTCCGCACTTTTCTTCCTCTGTCAAAGGTAGTTCCTTAGAAACCCACAACCACAAACTTTCAAGGTATCCCCACAGAACAAGATGAGACAACTTGTAGAGTGTTTGTCACTATTTAAATTAATTTCAAGAGTTCTTCTAATGTTTTCTTTGTATTTCCACACATTTCAAACAAAACCTTTCCTTTTGGGCACAGTTTTTTTGTTTTTTTTTTTAATCAATAGATTGAATTTAAGAAAATGTGCACACATACCTATAAAATGATCAAATTTGTTGAATATTTAATTGCTTGTATTGAACTAGGCACTTTGCTAGGTGCTCACAGCATGAAATAGATAAGGATTATTAGGCCTGGTTATCTTCTACATGGAACAAAAGTTGATTTCTAATATACGACAATGATATCAAAAGGAAGGGAAGCATCCCAGCAAAAGCATGTATTTCCTCTCCTCACCAGTTGAGTCAATAGCCCAAGGAGAGGCAAGAGGTTATGCACTCTAGGAGCACCAGCTCAATTGAGAAGGAGAAGCTGCTCTCTTGCATTCCCAGTTCCAACATTTCCCAAGACAAACTTTAGGGTGCATCAGAATCACCTTTGAAAAACACAAATTGCTGGGCTCCAAACCCAGAGTTTCTGATTCAGTGACTCTGGAATGAGGTCCAAAAATGAGCCTTTCTAATGAGTTCCCAGTGATGCTGACTCTGCTGGGACCTCCTTTTGGACCTACAGGTCTAAACTATATGGCTCTGTGAGTGAGATCCAGGTTTCTAATTCACATTAAGTCAATTTTTCAAGTACATTTATATATATTTTTCTAGGAAGGGAGTCCATCTCTTTAACTAGATTTTCAAACAGGTCTGGTAGTTAAAAACAAATGCAGTTAGCAGAAAATGTCAAAACCTGGTTCCTAAAGTGGGTGACCAAGAAAGAATCCATCTTAATTCACACATGCTTGTATTTGAAAATAGAAAACTTTCTTTGGCATCATTTTCTATGTCTCTACTATTGATAGACAAAGAAAGTTAAAATTTTATGGAATGATTCCTGTGGGACCCACGAGGAGCCACAGTGGCTCTGGGACTCCTCAGGTGCATCCACAGTAGCCAGAGTATTATCCAGTATCTTGACCCTGGAAGAGGAGGTTTCTCCCCCTATTTCTCTTGGAGCACACATCATGTTTCTGTTGATTGGGCCATGGTTACTTCCAGTGCTTATTTGGTTGTAAGTGAAAACCCAGAGGAAGACTGTTGGGAGCTGAACTAGTGACAGTGCTACCACTGGACATCAGGTCTACAAACAGATGTAATTTCCCATTTGGAGCAAAGAGAGGAACTGTGGAGAGAAAGAATTGTATTTTTCCAGAACTAAAATTCAGGCAGCAAGAGCAGTCTTAAAAAACAGGAAGTGGGGGGATTGTGGGAAGATGGCAACAGACTAATAGGCAAACTGAATGCTCTCACAAAAACAAAAAAGAAGGAACCAAAAGCTGTCCAAGGGAACTGCTTTGGGGGTCAGCAGACCAGGACAGTGCTATACAACTCCCAGGAGGGTGAGGGATAGAGAGACGAAGAAGCCAAACAACAAACGTGAGTTACAAGCCCCCGTGGTGGGCAGGAAGGGCTCCCCTCCCCCATCCTCAAGATATTAAACTGGGGTAAAACACCTGGCTCACTGCAGCCAACTGAGAGGGGAACAGACCTCTTTCTCCTTGTCAATTGTTTCAAGGGAAAGGGGAGGGTAGGTAGGAGTGCTTTTCTTCAGTGAATTCAGCCAATAGAGCCGCTTTGAGTCTCTGATCTGGAGATTCAAAACAGGAACACAGGAAAGCTGAGACTGAAACACCTTCATGGAAAGGTGTACTGACAAGTGACATCTGCTGTCTGGTCTGGAAATTGCATGGACAAAAACTGTTCATGCTCTCTGTAGCCAACCCCTGAGAGAAAATGTGCCCCACTAATGAGTCCCTGGCCAGATTTTGAAAACTTAAGTTGGACAATTTTAAAGACTGAGAATAAGTTGAACCAAATGTCAAAGAAGAGCTGTGGGAAAAAAAACCAATAGGCAAGAGAGAGAAATTGGCCATCAGAGTAAATTCACGAACATATTCAGATGCCTAGACATCAGCAAAAATATACAAGCCATAGTTAGAAACAGAAAGAGATGGCTCAGCCAAAAGAACACACCATATATCCTGAAGAGATACAGGATTTGAGTCAATTAATCAGTGATAATCACACAACTCTCCTAAATCATTTCAAAGAATTTAAAGAAAATATGACTAAAGAAATAAAGGATATTAAGAAGACACTGAGAGAGTATAAAGTACAATTTGAAAGCCTGCAAAGTATCAGACCTTATGGGAATGAACGACATGATGGATGAGATTAAAAATACATTAGAGGCACATAATAGAAGATTTGAATTGTTTGAAGACAGAATTAATGATTTCAAAGACCTAACATCTGAACTGGAAAAGACAGGAGAACAGAAAGAGAAAAGAATGGAAAAAATGGAACAGAATTTCAAGGAAATGAATGACAATGCAAAATGCACAACATTCACATTATTGGGGTCCCAGAAAGAGAAGAGAGTGGAAAAGGGACAGAAAGAATATTTGAGGAAATAATGACTGAAAAAATCGACAAACCCTTAGCTAGACTGTCAGAGAAAAAAAGAGAGAAGATGCAAATAAATAAAATGAGAAATGAGAGGTGGGACATTACCATTGACCCTGCAAAAATAAGAGAGATCATAAGAGAATACTATGAACAATGATATGCCAAAAAACTAGACAATATAGAGGAGATGGATAAATTCCTAGAAACACACAAACCACCTACACTGACCCTAGGAGAAATAGAAGACCTCAACAAACCAATTGCAAGTGAAGAGATTGAAACTGTCATCAAAAACTTCCCAAAGATGAAAGTTCACCAGATGGCTTCACAGGTGAATTTTACCAATCATTCAAAGATGATCTAATACCAATCTTGCTCAAGCTCTTCCAAAAATTTGAACAGGAAGGAACACTACCAAACTCATTCTATGAAGCCAACATCACTCTAATACCAAAACCAGATAAAGATACTACAAAAAAAGAAAAGAAAAGAAAAGAAAATTACAGACCAATAATTCTAATGAATATAGATGCAAAAATCTTCAACAAAATACTTGCAAAGAGAATCCAAAAGCACATTAAAGAATTATACATCACGATCAAGTGGGTTTTATCCCAGGAATGTAAGAGTGGTTCAACACACACAAACAAAAACCAATAGTGTAATAAACTACATTGATAAATTGAAGAAGAAATATCACATGACTCTCTCAATTGATGCAGAAAAGGCATCTGACAAAATACAGCACCCGTTCTTGATAAAAAACACTCCAAAGATAGGAATAGAAGGAAACTTTCTCAATATGGTAAAGTGCATATATGAAAAACCTACAGCTATCATAGTACTCAATGGTGAAAGACTGAGAGCTTTCCCACTGAGATCAGGAACAAAACAATGTCACCATTGTTATTCAATATTGTGCTAGAGGTTCTAGCTAGAGCAATTAGACTAGATAAAGAAATAAAAGACACCCAAATAGGCAAGGAAGAAGTAAAATTTTCACTGTTCTTTGATGATATGATCCTGTATCTAGAATCTCCTGAAAAATCCACAAGAAAGCTACTTATAGATGAGTTCAGGAAAGTGGCAGGATACATGATTATTACTCAAAAATCAATAGTGTTTCTACACACTACTGATGTGCAATCTGAGGAGGAAATCAGAAAAAAAATTCCGTTTATGATAACAACTAAAACAATCAAATATTTAGGAATAAACTTAACCAAGGACATAAAGGACCCCTATTCAGAAAACTATAAAACATTGCTAAAAGAAACTGAAGAAGACTTAAATAAATGGAAGGACATTTCATGTTCATGGATTGGAAGACTAAATATCATTAAGATGTCAATTCTACCCAAACTAGTTTACAGATTGAACACAATCTCAATAAAAATCCCAACAGCCTTTTTTGCAGAAGTGGAAAAACCAATTATTAAATTTATTTGGAAGGGTAAGAATCCCTGAATAGCCAAAAAGATCTTCAAAAAGAAGAACAAAGGTGGAGGATTCTCACTTCCGGACTTTAAAACATATTAGCTAGCTACAGGGGTAAAAAGCAGCATGGTACTGGCATAAAGACAGACACATTGACCAGTAGAACCGAATCGTGAATTCAGAAATAGATCCCCACATCTACAGTCAAGTGATATTTGACAAAGTGGTCAAACCCTCCCAATTGGGCCAGAAGAGTCTATTCAATAAGTGGTGCTGGGAGAACTGGATATCCATATCCAAAAGAAAGCAAGTAAACCCCTATCTTTCACCTTATACAAAAATTAACTCAAAATGGATCAAGGGCCTAAATATAAAAGCGACAACCATAAAACTCCTAAAAGAAAATGTAAGAAAATATCTTCAAGACCTTGTAGTAGGTGGTAGTTTCTTAAACCTTACACCCAAAGCATGAACAACAAAAGGAAAAAATAGATAATTGGGACCTCCTCAAAATTAAACACTTTTGCACCTCAAAGGACTTTGTCAAAAGGGTGAAAAGGCAGCCAACGCAATGGGAGAAAATATTTGGTAATCATATATCTGATAAGGGTTTAATATCTATGGTATACAAAGAGATCATACAACTCAACAATAAAAAGACAAACTAGCCAATTTAAAAAATGGGCAAAAGACTTGAAAAGACAATTGTCCAAGAAGAAACACAAATGGCAAAGAAACTCATGAAAAAATGTTCAAAGTCACTAGCAATTAGGGAAATGTAAATCAAACTACAATGAGATATCATTTCACACCTATTAGACTGGCTGCTATTAAAAAAGTCAGAAAACTGACTTGGAGAGGATGTGGAGAGATAGGAATGCTTATTCACTGTTGGTAGGAATGTAGAATGGTACAGCCACTGTGGAGGACTGTTTGGCAGTTCCTAAGGAAGTTGAATATAGACTTACCATGTGACTCAGCAATACCTTACTAGGTATATACTCAGAAGAACTGAGAGCAAAGACACAAACAGACATCTGCACACCAATGTTCATAGTGGCATTATTCACTATTGCTAAAAGTTGGAAACAACCCAGGTGTCCATCAACTGATGAATGGATAAATAAATTATGGTGTATACACACGATGAAATATGATGTAGCGATAAGAAGAAATGAAGTCATGAAGTATATGACAACATGGATGAACCTGGAGGACATCACATTGAGTGAAGCAAGCCAGACACAAAAGGACAAATACTGTATGATTGTGCTATTATGAACTAAATATACTGTGTAAACTCATGGAGTTAATAATTGGAATATAGGTCACCAGAAAATAGAAGGAGGGTAGAGAATGGAAAGATGAGGGTTAATCTGTGCAGAACTGTTAAAAAGGTTGTTTGTAAATCTTTGGAAATGAATAGAAATGGTTAAAGCATATGATGGTGTTGTAACTAACAGTGCTATTGTATGGGTATGACAGTGGCTGAAAGGGGAAGTCTAAGGTCATGTGTGTTACTAGAAGGAAAGCTAAAAACTCTAACATGGGACAGTATAAGATAGTAAACCCTCATGTAAAACACGAATATGGGTGATATTACATATATAAGACGGCTTTTACAAAATATAAATACAAATATACTAGAGAGAAGGAAAAAGAATATCAGCTATGTATGCCAGGTGAGGCATAGAGAGATTGAGAGGTGATAACTTTAATTTGTTTGTTTGGTTTTTGTTTATTATTATTATTGGGATAATGAAAGTGCTCTGAGAGTGATTGGGGTGATGAATACACAAACATGTGATTACACCGAATACCATTGATCATACTCTTTGGATTGATTTATACCTTATTAATATGTATCAATAAAATTGAAAAAAAATATATGATACACACATATAATCTTTCTTTACATAAGTAACATACATATATTTTGGGGGGGAGCTGGTAGTTTAATTTTTCATGTGCAAAACACAGTGTATTCTCCTTTTCCAGTATGATCTTTAACCACCAACCAGTTTCTAACTAACCTTTCCTTGTAGAGTGTGAAAATAACCAGAATTTTTATAAAAGGCATAACTTATACCAGAGGACTCTCTCCTCCATGTTGTTAATGAATTCCCTATGATGGGAGACTCCTTTCGCGTATTACTGAGGCACGTTGCAGAAGCTTGGAATCAGTCTATTTGAAAAGACAGATCTCTACAATGGGACCACAGCCTGCATATGTATTCGTGTGTGTGTGTGTGTTTCAGGTGTAGTAATGGCAGAAATCAGTACATATAAATGGGCCACTGCCCAGTCAATCAGATTCCTTGGTTAAGAGAGCTGAAAGAACCAAACGACAGCACCATCTGATACCGTGATTTATGCTTTGAACACACCCCAAGTGGACCAACCCCATAGCAGTTCAACATGTGATACAAGAGTTGATTCCGTGATAACAACCAAGAAAAAAATAAAACACATAAATATGGAGTAGTGGTGGTCATGCTCTGTAAAGAAAGTGTTCCATGGCTTAATAGCCATTTCTACCTCAACTGGACTCTATCTAGTTGCTATCTTTTTAACGTGTTTGTTTTTTTCTCAGCAATAAGCAATATATTTCTAAAGCTCCTCGATGAGAGAAACCATTTATTATAGGATTTGAATTCCCTCCACTTTCCAAACTGGTTCAGATGCCCTTACCAGATTCCTCTTCCCTCATCTGGTTGAAGAGATGGTCCAGCAGTAAAATAAAGCACTGGGATAGATCATCTGCCATATGCCCTCTCTGAACCAATGTTTTCTACTCTCCTGCTGTCCCTACTTACAACTCCACTGAAGGGAGCTGCTCCAACTATCTATTCAGAACCTTTGAATCCAGACTCTTGTTTGGGCCTTGAGTCTGCTCTTGTCCCTAGGTGTTTTTTTATTTTGGTTTG
>JAQZBX010064870.1:0-16413 GCA_029593785.1 Cabassous unicinctus | reverse complement strand
TAATTTGTATTTTTTGATTACCACTGAGATTGAGCATCTTTTTGCATGTTTATCAACAATTCTACTTTCCTTTTCTTGCCTATTCATATCCTTTGTTCATCCATGAACATATCTCCCTACATTCATTAAAAATGTCCTTTAAGACAAATGACATTTTTTATATTCTTTAAATATGTTTTTTATGTTTAATGTTCCAAAAGTATGCATTTATCTGATTATAGCCTTTAAAATAAAGATTTATAATTTTGTCAGTAAAGGTCATGCACTTTTTAGTAAGCATATTGCTAGATGTCTTACAGTATTTTTTTTTTTATTATGAATCTGATTCCATGTTTTAATTGTTATTTAATTGTTATGGAGATACCAGCAGCCTTGCCAAATTGGCTGATGGCTCTGATAGTTTATCAATTGATTCTTTTGTATCTCCTAAATGAAAGATAACATTTTCTAAATTCCTTTCCAAATTTAATACCTTTTTTTGATATAACTGTAATGGTTTGGATCTTCAGAGCAGTATTGAATACTATGGGTGATGGCAGACAAACTGGTCGTATTCCTGACTTTCCTGGGAATCCTTTGGGAGTTTTGCCGTTAAAGTATGTTTACTCTAGGTGTTTGATAGAAACCTTTGATCAGATTAAGAAAGTTATCTTCTATTCACCATTTTCTGAGATACTTTTAAAAAATCATGAATGAGTATTGAATTTCATCACATGATGTTTTGGGGTTTTTTGGCGGGTTCTTTTTCCCTTCTAATCTGTCTACAGAATATTAGGGTGAACCACATGAAGTTACCAATAGTTGACCTGTTTTGACCAAAAATAAAACGGCAATTTCATATAGTTTCCCGAATACATAACTTTATGAACTTTTCTAATGTAGACTCATCCTCACAGTCCTGGAATAAATCCCATGTTACCATTTTTGTTTAATTCACTGCGGGATTCAATCTGACAGTATTTTATTTAGGATTTTCAGATCTATGCTGATTAAGTGAGATTGGTCTAATAGTTTCTATTTTTACACTGCTCTCATTCAGTTTGGTATAAATGTTTCTACCTGCTTCATTGAAAAAAATGAGTTGGGAGGTAGATCCTTATTTTTCTCTTTTCTGAAACCAGTTGGTTATTACAGGAACTAATTATTTCCTGAAGCTTTGTTAAAATTCACCTGTAAAACAGTCTGGATCTGGGGTCGTTGACAGAGGGTATGAGAATGAATTCCAAATTTTTAATGGTTATTGGCCTATTCAGATTTTCTATATTTTCTTGATTTTTAGTATTATTTTCTGTAAGAATTTCCATTTCATTTAAGCTTTTAAATTTCCTGTTTTACCATTGTTCCTCCATATATTTTTATTACTTCCATAATCACTACTATATCAATAATTATTCTCTCTTTTCATTACTAATATGTATTTGTGGCTTCTGCTCCTTGATCAGTCCTGCCAGGTTCACTTATTTTATTAGTTACTTTTTTTTAAAGAACTAGCTTTTGGTTTTGTTGGTAATTGCTGTTGTTTTCCAGTTTTCTTTTTTCAGTCATTTCTGCTTTTATCTTTATAAATAAATTTCTTTGGATTTATTCTATTGAATTATTTAAGCTACCTAAAACTTTATTTATTTTGAACCTAGGTGATCTGGCAGAGACTAACAGAATATATTAAAAACTTCCATGATGACTCTAACTTTATTAAATTTTTTTACATTTCTCGCAGGTTTTATTTAATTTATTCCTGCTATGTTATTTGGTGCATAAAGTTTTACTGTGGATTGATTGTACGTTTTATTAGTAGAAGAGAATCCTCTTTTCCCTTTTTTATGAGATGTGGGAGAAGTTCTCAAATTTATCTTATAATAAACTGATTTCATTTTTCTGTGGTTTACTGTCCTCTCTTCATTGCCTCCATTCCATTTTTTTAATTGGGTGATCATGTTTTTCATCTCTACTCAATTTTTCCTCATCTTAGATTGCTCTGTTTTCATGATTGCCTATTTTTGTGTCGTAAATATAATATTCTCTCAAATCCTGTTAAGAATACAAATTAGAAACTTACGTTTTTTTCTTTGTTGCTTAGAGGGCGACAATTAGCTCTGAATCTTCAGACAGATCTATTTCTTCTGATCTCCTGTATATTTCCATATATCCAGTTATTTTTCTTGTTGGCACATGATTAAGGTGGGAGAATGGAAACACCCAGTCATTTGTAAGGGGAACAGAAGAGCTAAGTCAGAAGACGCCATAGCTGGGGCATCTCCTTGGTGCTAAAGCGTGTGTGTGTTTGTGCACACACACTTGTCATCATGGCAGCCTCCTCTCTAACGAGGCTGACCCACTCTAGTTAGGTATTGGCCATATAAAAACAGCCAAATAAAAGTCACAGTGTCATGTCAAGTGGGAATAGCAGCCTTGTGTGGTCTCCCAGACTTAGTAACTTCCAGAGGAGCTGGTAGGTTTGAGATCTGGTCTCTGCCAGTGAGTCCATGGTGTGTCCTTGACCCCAGGCTCTGCTGCTCTGAGTCAGGTGGTCTTGGGTTTTTCCTAAGGTTTCTGACACTTAATTCACAAGCAGGATTTCATTTCACTTGTGTGCATTATCATGTGTGTAGCCCCTTTCTCAGTCTGGACTCATTCTTGGCTAGTCCACTTGGCAAGAATTCCTTTAGGTGGTATGTGAAAGGCATTCTGCCCTAATTCCCAGTGCTGAGACCACATTTTCCTGTTTTTATATTCCTTTAGTCATTTCATGGGAACTGTAGAGGACATAATTATATGCATGTGTTTCATTTGCCATCTTGAGCTGCAAGTTGTCTTTTGATAGCATTGCATTTAAAAGCCCCTCTTGTCTCTTGGTGATGCCAGAGTAACAGCAATAGCATCAAGAATGACCGCGCAGGGGGTCAAGGTCTAAAGGAGTGGCTGGTTCTGGGAAACAAGCTGGGGGTGCGGGGGGGAGTGAAATTTAAGAAGTTTGTAATTATCAAGGATAAGGAACGGGGCTGGAGTCACAAATGCAAGAAAACAGGCAAATTCCATGGGCCAGAAATACAGGATTGTATGGAAGGCCTAGAGGACTAATCAGGTACATGCAATATTGTGTTTTGGGGGACAAGTCAGGTGTGGAGGAGGTGCCAGGTCTCCCTGGTCATTTGGCCTTCATTAGAGGGGCAGGCAAGTCCCCAGGATTAGGAATATGCCAGTCCTGAAAGATGGGTGGGTTAGACCTGGGGGTGGTGGACTGAATGACAACCCCAGTTTGGACATGTTCTTGGTGTTAGTCCACATTCTGGTGGCGGAGGACCCATTGCAAATAAGAGCTCTTCAAGATGTCACTTTAGTAAAGGTGTGGCCCAATTCAATCAGGTTGGACTTTATTCTGGGTTACTGGGTTCCTTTATCAGCAGAGTGAAAGTCAGATGGAGAGAGAAGCCATGGGGAGCAGCCAGAAACCAGAAGTCAAGGGAACCCAAGGGGAAGAATGGAGGAGATAGCACCAGGTGCATTGCCATGTGATGGAAAAGCCAAAGAACCCCAAAGGCTGCAGGCCGGCCAGAAGATAACCGACCTCAGGAAGAAGCTAACCTTCTAGCCCCTGAAACCTTGAGCCAAAGAAGTTCTTGTTAAGCCAACCCATGGTGTGTTATTTATTTTAGCAGCTAGGAAACTGAAATACAGAGCATAGACAAGACGGATTTGGAGGTGAGTCGGCTTCTCTGGGTTCCTTCTGCACACATTCCTGTCGATGTAGACAAAAGTGCCAGGTTCAAGTGGCAGTGCCACTGCAGCTGCATGGCTGGTCTGAAACTTTAACTGCCTGTTTCTTTTAGTTCTGAAACAGTTCTGGTACCTACCCGTGCCTCAGTTTCTCCTTTAGGTGGGCAAGGGCCTCTAATGAGAACTTAGATCAGGAAGAGAACACAGGATACCATCCTTCTCTCCTGCTTATCTTGCTTACCCTTTCTCGGGGCCCAGTTCTGTCCAAGTTCTGGTGGTAACAAGGTCCCCTTCAGCTGGGTCAGAAGCCAGGAGGAGGACACTAGAGAGGCTGAGACACAGGAGGAGGATACCTTTGCCAAGAAGACCAAGCCCAGTATTAGAAGGCTGGGGTCCTTTATAGCTGGGTGCCAGGGCTAGCTGGGCAGGTGACTGAAGAGACAGAGTCTGACGGCTGGGAAGTTCCTCTCTAAGAAAAGCAGAAATTCAGCTCCCGCCCCCCAAACCCTGTAGGACTTCCTGGAGTTCTGCATCCTGTCGCGCCCCTTCTGACCTCTGACCTGGGTTTTGTGCTTCATGTCCCTCCCTTCTTTCCTTCTTATCCTGACTTCCTCGGAATGTCCCTCTTCTGCCTGTCTATTAAGCTTCTCACCTGCTCCTACAGCTGATCTTGACATGCTATTGGCGTGTACATGTGCTGTCTATGTCTTGGGCGCTACTCTGAATCTAGACCACTCTGGCGAGGAGGCTTGAGCACCAGTCACACTCCACATGACCCGCAGCACCTAAGAGCCATTTCTGCTGGACCCATCAGGCCACATGCCCAGAACTGCTGCTCACCCTCCCTTCAAAACCTGCAAATTATAACTTACGCCTCAAAGATAACTTTTTCTGCAGGGCTAACAATGGCACTCAAGCAGAAGGCTTCAGTGTTGCCCAGATGGCACCACTTCCACCTGTACCACTATAGAGCATAAGTCCCTCCAGCGTGGCTGTCCCCAGCTGTACCCTCTGAGGGTCTGCTGTCTATGACGAACAAATGGGTGGAGAGCAGTGAGGGTCAGGGTGATGACCCTTGGAAGGGTAGAAAGCCCTTGTCTAGTGCTCACTTACAGGGAGATGCACTGTGTTTTCTTGTGTCTGGAGAGCTCAGGGATTGACAAATAGAGTGTATAAAGCCAGGGACAGGGCTCCAAACTCCACTGGGATTGTTCTGTCCTGTTTCATGTACACTCAGTCCCAACTATATCTCATGAATACAAATTCTTGCGTTCAAGAAGGATTAGGTAAGAGTGAGAAAAGCCTTCCAAACACACACACACACACACACACACACGAACACACACATGCACACACAGCATACCCGAAAACACATGCCGTAGAGGGTTGGTCAAGAGTATCATCTGTGCATAAAAAAGACAGCCCATTCATCACATCTAGAGAGAATCCTAAACAACAGGGATTAAATAGTTTCTCTTTGGATTTTCCAGAGCAGTGATTGTTTCAACTTTTTCTAATGTTAGGACTTCCCTGACTACAAGGGAATAAAACTATATTAGAATAAGCTAAAAAAGTTTTTGACTTGGGATGAAAATGGATATACACTATGAGAGACGTTCCTTATAAACCATCTCAATAAGACAGTTCTTTAGTAAGTTCTCCAAAGTCAGCTCTTGATTACGTACACATACACACACACACACACACACACACACACGTTAGTGAAGATACCCACTTACTCACGCACATACAGAAATGTGCTCAGTTTCTTAACAACTCGCTCTATAGCATCCAAAATTCCAAATCCTTATCATGTCTTTCTCTTGAATCCACTGCTTTAATCCCACTGCTACGCATAGGCCATCCCACTGGACATTGAGGCTACTGTAATGGCCTATGTTCTGCCAAAACCTATGCCAAAGACAAGCAAATTGCAAACACACGTCTACTGGGACAAGCATGCACAGTCACAGATCCTAAAACCCAAATAGATAGGTAGACACAGATTCATACAATGTGGAGACACGTATGAAAGCAGCTATATCCACAAACACATATCTACACAAATGCACCCACACATGCCCTCACACACACATTCTAATAGCTTTTCATTACCCATGTTGATGGCCAGGGTTTATAATGGAAAATCACTGGCTCCTCCATCTGAATTTATTATTATTTTTTTATAATGAGGTCAACACATGCTCAATCGCAATGTATTTGAGAGCAGTCAGCTCTTAATGAAACACAAAAGCCACATTCTGAGACACTCACATATCCTTCTCTAGGGTTCCTCACTTTCTCCCAGTTGAGTGAGGACAATATCCTGGAATTCAGGAGGGAAGGAACAGTTTGGATAACTCACACAGAGGTAAGCGAGTGTCGACCACACTTTTACATACGGTAGCATACGTATTCTATGAAATCTGTCAATTTTACCTTGAGGATATCTCCTTCAGAGAGTTCAAATGCCTTGGCTTTAAGCTGAATCCCCTTCCCTGGCTGGGTCTGGATGGAGTAGATGCATTCGTGGTTGTTATTGTAGTTCAGAGGAAAGTTGGGGGACAGCAAAGTACCCTGAGTGCCCGTGACTGAATTCCCACACTTGGCTGGAAAGAGAATCATAAATAATCTCAGATTAACCCCCATCAGCCACACCCAGGAAACAGAACTCACAACTCTGGAGAACCTTAAAAAAGATGACAAGTTGTTTGTCTGCCTATCAGCCAAATCCTGTTTCCCTGCCCATTGTCCGTCTGCCTATGAGACTTCCTGTCAAGCTTTTTCTTAATACTTGTCCATCTATATTTCTGCCTGGTTTCTTCTCTCTCTCCCTCTGTTTGTTGGTCTGACTCTCTTCTGCAGAAATAGAAATGAGCCCACCAGGCACCCTTTACTTGCACAGTGTTATAAGCAGTTGTTTCCCACACCTGTTCATCAGCAACAGTAATGACTGAGAGATTTGGGGTTGGGGATGTGGGCAGCTGAGCGATGACAGATGAAGAGTTTTCAGTATTTGAGGATAGAAACTAAGAAGGGAGAGTATCAAATAATATTTGCGAGCATCTTCTGAGATCTTATGTGCAAAACACCAGGAGAAAAGTTGTTTCAACAACCTATCCCATGAGGGAGGTACAGTTATCACACTTGTTTTAAAAGGAACCAAAGTGGGGCTTAGCAATTCAGGAAGAGCAGGGGGCTGAGAATTCCTTTGTCCTGGAAGTAAGGAACCCTGAGTTTCAGGGAAAATTTAGCATATACACATTGGAATCCTATTTCATTCACTATCTCCTCTCAAAATTGGTTTCTCCATGCCCAGGATTAGTCATTCCTTCCCGTTGTTCCCACATAACTTTTATATGCCTTTATTTATAGCACTTATCACATTTCCCCTGAGTTGTCTGTTAACATTTCCATCTCCTCTGCTGCACTGTGACCCTCTGGGGACTTGGTCATGTTTCTATACCCCCAACTCCCACTCAACGCCTGACCCAGGGCAGGCATTAGCAGATGGATGGGGACATAGCTCAGTAGCCCTGCGTGCACTGGAAAAAAGTTGGCTCGCTGGATCTTGAATAATTGCAAAGCCTCTCTTAGTGCTCTAAAAGTGCCCTGGGCTCCTACCGCATTGTACCATGCTTGCCTGTACCAAAGTTTGTACCAAACTTTGTACCATTGTACCGAATTACTTGAGAGCTGAGGTCATGCTTTATGAATCTATGGATCTCCAAGGCTTAGCCAGATTGTCTCTAAAATAAATATTTGCTGAATGAATGAATGAATGAATATGGAGTACCCTGAGCTCATACGACATACAGTCCTAAAAATAATTAAGTTCCAGAAGGATTTAAATACAGTCCAGATGGTGGGCCCGTATTTGTCTGGACATATGGGGAGTTTGGAGCATGTCCTGAATGTTTGAGGTTCATGGCGGCAATTCCACTTTCTCCAAACCATCTGTTCTGTCAGTGCCCTTATTCTAGGCAGAGTCCTTAGCTGGAAAGACCATGAGGTTGACCCAGAGGACCTGGCTTTGACAACATGTCCAATCCTAATTGCCCTAAGTCGGAAGACTATTTGGCTGAGGCAGTCTAGACGGAATATTCAGAGATGACTCTGTGGTGGCCTTGATTATACTCCTGGGACCCAGGAGCCCAGTGCGTTCTCTAGTCCCCAAGCCTGTTCCTTAGACCTTTGGAGACAGTGACCATGCCCCACCACCAAGTCACTAGTTCCTCAACGGGCCTTACTCCCTGGGCTCTGTCTAGTTCAGGACCAGCTTCAGTTTCCTAAGACTTTATACAAGCCATCATTTGACTTGGAGGAGTAATCTAGCTTAGAGATACCTTAAACTCAGCCTGTTTTCAAAGTAACTAAATATTCATGATGAGTGTGCTGAGCTGGGGCATAAAACTAAAGGGACAGTGGTGGGCAGGTACCCTAGGAGTGATGACCAGTGATAATTTAGGTAGCTATATGTCTAGACTGTATACATTTTCTGGGTGAAAGACCTGAGATGGGGAGTTCTTAGGAAGAGGCCAAAGACCATGCACATTTAGACATTTATTACTCAGTCAAATCACATGAGCACCCTCTGAAGGATCTGTTATCTCTGGGAGAGGAGTGTGGTGCAATGAAATGAGCAGGGACTTTGAAGTCAGACAAGCAAGTTATATTAACTCTCTGAATCTTGGTCTCTTCATCTGGACAAGAACAGCATCTCAGGAAAAGAATGAAATTTTATATAAAAAGTAGGTGGCCCAGGGGTTGGCACCTAGGAGGCCCTCAACAAGTGCTGTTCCTCCTCTTTCTCCCCATCCATCCCAGGTGAGTGTGCGCAGTCCACCTGCTTCCACGTGGAGCGCTAGCTGCCTGTGCTCTGGGACGAGCAAAATGCAGAGAGGCTTCTTGGGAAGCCCGTGGCTCACAGCTCCCTCAATGTTCCTGATGCCTTTTACCCTCTGCCTAGTTCTTGATGGCTGGTTTTCCTTAAACATGGGTTTTGACATATTTTTGGAGCCCCTCCCCATCAGTAGCTAGAGGCCCCATCTCTGCTCTAGCATGACCCTCTCATTTTTCCCACGCGCCGAACACCTTCATGAGGATGGAAACTGGGCTGATAGATCTGGATGTGGTCAGTCCTGGACATCTACCAGGTCCTGACCCCCTGCCAGGGCCCCTGTCCTGGGCACCATGGAGGGTCCAGGAGGATAGAAGGACATGGCGCTTACTTCTGGGAGAGTTTCCAAAGGAATAGGGGAGATGAGCAGATGCACTGAAAAGCCAAACACAAGTGTAAATGGAAACAAATAAATGTTCTGGAGAAACAGTCCTCTGTACAGGAAAGTGCTGCTGCTCATTTAGACATCTGTGACTTCTGTTGCCCCCATCAGAAGAGGTTGCATTAAGAGCAGGGGCTGTATCTTATCCATCAGTCTGGGGCCCCGAGGTGGAGGGTGAGGTCTTCTCCATCACACCGGGGCTCCCAAGGATAGGGCCACGTCTTCTGCTGCAGGCTGGGGTCCTCTGGGGTCAGGGGTTGTTGCTTCTACATCAGATTCAGGGCCTTCTGATGGCAGGGGCTGTGTCAGCTCCATCACACCATGAATTAGAGCCAAGGGGTGTTCATTTCCTTCTCAGCTAGGAATTTTCCTGGTAACACTGTGTGGGCTAAACCATGCAGTTTACACCTACAGTACATGTGACAACTGGTAGCATCCCCTGGGTGGGCATTCCCACGGCACCTCCATCCCCAGCCTCTGCCACAGAGCTTGTGGTAATTAGAGGTGGTGATAATTGCCATGTGTTATTAATAACAAGTGACACAGAAGGCAAATGTAAGAATGAAAATATTGTGAGGTGTCTCGAACAAACAGTAATTGGAATAATAAGTTAAAGAATGAGTTTATGTAATGAGATCAATGAGGCAAGAGCTTAAGGGGTGTATGCACCTGTGGTCCAAGAAAACTTTTCCCAGAAATGCCTAGCTGAGGACATTTTCCCAGGGAGGAAAAGAGCTGCGAGCAGCCAGATACCTTTAGAAAGCCAAGATGACCCATTCACTGTGAACACAAAAGGACTTTCCATGCAGCTGGACTGGTAAAACAAGCAAGAACAAATAAACAACAACAAAAAAGAGTGGGATAAAGCCCTGCAAAAATCCCCCAGTCTAGCAACCATTGGTGGATGGTGCTTAAAAATTAACCCAAGAAAAGAGCCAATAGACGCTGGGCTCCTGTAAGTCCCTATGGAGCGTCTAGAAGACTCACAGATACAAAAGTTCTCTGAGGAAAGGGACACTGCCCTCAAAATGCCAACTCAAGTGGGCTCTTACTTAGTTCACTACTCAAGCTGTTCATTTTGGCTTGACTGTGAAGAATATGAACTGAACTTACAATGGGGGAGGTTATGTGTGTGTGCCCAGGTCAGGCTGGGTGGGTGCTTTGGGGGATGGTGTATGGGAGAAGGGATAAACCTTCGAGTTATTTAATTGGTAAATATGGAATTCCACATGTGCACACAATGGAACATTATTTAGCCATAAAAAGAAATGAAGTTCTACTGATCCTGCTACAACGTGGATGAATCTCCAAAATATTATGATAAGGGGAGGAAGCCAGACCCGAAAGGACACATATTGTGATTCCATTTCTTTGAAATATCCATACTAGAGGAATCTATAGAGACAGAAAGCAGATTGGTGTTGGCAGGGGCTGCAGGAGGAGGGAATGGGGAGAAACTGTTTAATGGGCAAACGGCTTTACTTTGGAGCAATGAAATTGTTTTGGACCAGGATAGAGGTGGTGGGTGCATGCAGCTGTGATGTACTGAATGCCACTGAATTGTTTGCTTTAAAATGTTTGATTTTGCTATGTGAATTTCACCTCAATAAATTATTTTTCAAAAATAGAATTCTACAACATTAGTGATTTGTATGAATTTTTCTTTTCTGAGACTGTAAAAGGTTATTGGCAAAATAACAATAATTACCTAGCACTTCCTGGTGTATGCACATTTCACCACCTAATCCTGGACTGAAGCTTGAGAGTGGGATGTTCTTATCTCAGTTTTATACATGAGGAAGCTGAGACTGAGGGGGAGTTTGGCGGCTGCCTACGCTCTAGCAGCTGGAAAGTGGCAGAGCAGAGACTTGACCTCGGGCTCATCCCGGCCTGCCAGCCACTCTTGACTGTTCCCTGCAGAGTCCTAGGGCTCCTTGGCACTGTTCCAGGCAAGGCTGACACCGCGGGCCTTGCAGAGGCTGGCTCCTATTTTAGTGAGCACAGTGCTGCTTTGCTCGGTTTTGTATGTCGGGGACTTATGTAATATTTCACTTCAAGCCCGAGTTCCATGGCTGCCGGTGAGCCTGGTAAATACTCCACTAATCCGTCCTGGGCGTCATCCAGCTCTGTGCTGGGAGTATTGAGCAAGCGCAGCCCATCTACCTCACAAATTAGGCACAGCCAGCAATTGTCCCCACTCCCCGGGGCATCTCCTTACTTGCCCCCACCCTCCAGGCCTGGAGCTCTGAACAGATTCCAGCGTGAAGCAGAACCTTGCTGAGGGCCAGGTGAGGAGGCAGGCAGGGACTTGGGGTCGGGGCTCCTGGTTCCAAACTCCACCCAGCCTCCTCCCTCATGGCATCACCTGCCGTTGTCCCCATGACCTTAAGCGGTTCCTCCAAGGATGAGCATCCCTGTGGTGCAGGCCCTTGGTTCTCTGTCCCCTCTTCTCCCAGACACCCAAGTGGTTGGTTCCTTGAATTTGCCCAGGCCTCTGCTATAAGGTCAACTCAGCAGAGAGGCCCTCCCTGACCACTCTACAAAGGAGCAACCACACCTCCAGCACACTCTAGGCTGGCTTAGCCTCAACACTCACCAACACATTCCCTAGCTATGTTAACAGCCTGTCTGCCCTGGCCAGAATGTGGGGCGGTGAGTAGAGAGACTTTGTTTTGTCTATTTTTGTATCCCAAGCACCTAGAACAGTGCCTGATACATAATGAGTGCTCTATAAATGAACCCAGCTCTTCTTCCCAGCTGAGTGGGAGAAGTCTTCCTGAGGATTCTCCAAGGGAGAATCCATTTGCCCCCATGAGATGCATCAATGCGCTCATCTACTCCCCCAGACAGAGACTCTCCATGGGCCAAGGTCAACCTCCTTCCCATAGGTCCACTCAGCGCCCCATCCAGATTTCTCTGCAAGAGGCATCCTTCAGCCTACGTGTTAAGGTCCATGGGAAGGCAAGAGTATTGACGTCAACTTCATCTGAGCACTTACGGTGGGCCTGTTTTGCAAAGCGAAGCAGGCAATGCCATCCCTATTTTACAGACCAAAGGCTGGAGCAGAAGGAGGTTGTCACCTGCCCAAGGCCCTGCTGCAGATGAGGGTGCGATGGTCAGTCCTCTAACCCAGGCCTGTTTGACTCTCGGCCCGCGTGTGCTCCTCCACGCCCCACCCCATTAGTGAAGCAAAATGAAAGCACGTGACCACCTACCAACACACCTTGGCAGAGGCGAACTCCACAGGCGCCGTCTGCCCCCCAGGCATGTGATCTGGGCGGTGCCCTCCAGCCGGTACCCGGGGAAGCAGGAGAAGGTCAAGGTGTCACCCACGCCAAACTGCAGGCCTTTCCGGATGCTGTAGGCTGGAACCTCGGGCTCCTCGCAGGGCTCCAGGTCATACTCTGGAAAGGCAGCAGAAGAGTTGGAGTCAGACAAATCTGGGGGAGATGGAGAAAGAAGAGGGGAACTCATGGGCCAAAATGCCAGGGAGAAAATAGCCTGAGATAAGGGAAGATAGTTACGGGATATGCATGCACTGATCCACAAAGGTAAAGAGAAAAGATGAGAGGAACAGAGGCAGAGTCCCAGGAAAAGGCAAAGTCTTGCTTTGGGGGACTGAGCCCCTTGCTACTGTGAGCCATGGGTTAGAGGCACTGCATTTCTGGATAAATGCTTAGCCGGGGACCTTCCCTCCTCTGTCCCTTCATCTCCATCTGAACCCAAGCCTTGGGCTCTGAGACTCCCCTGCCTCTTTCTCTCCAGCCGCTGAACCAGATAAACTCAATCATCCTAGCGTTGGAGGGTCAGAATCTATGACCCAGCCTGGAGCAGCTTACACTGCAAAAAAGAATCTAAAGGCTTCGCTCAGAGCCAAGTCCTGGTAACGCTGGCTCTTGAGGCAGATGAAGAACATCCCAGGGTGGCGTGTGCGGGCCAGATGCTTGCCTGGTGCCTCTAGTGACAGCACAGAAGTGACCACCCACCCCCGCCACAGGGCGTCTGTCTTCTAGGAGGCAGTCCCAACAGGCTGTGTGTGCCGAGGAGGAGGGTCTCTCTCAGACGGGATGAGGTGTGCTGGCTGGACATGCTCCAGCCACCGGACCAGGCCTGGCAGGTGGCTTCTCCCGTTGGAGGGCCAGTGAGGACGAAGCTGGGTCAAGTGCTGGGTACCTCCTGCCCATCCCGGGAGGAAGCCATCTGATATCTCTGCTCCTGGCTGAGAAGGTGGGGTACCCTGGGGCACTATAAGACAAGAACAGCTGGGGGCTCTGTATTAGAGGTGCTAAACTTTTATCTCTGAATGCCAAATAAAAGGGCTTTATTTTTAGTATTCCTAAACAGAGATAAATATCTATTACTGCGAAGTTAGCATTGATGGAGATGACCCCAAATGAGACTACAACACCCCAAATATGTTAATTTCAAACCCCAATCTTTATTTTTAAAGAACGTTGCTGGGGTTGTAAAATAGTGGAAATGGAGCCAAGAGAAGAATCTGGAATTACTAGGGCAGGAAGAGACTTTTGTGAGGTCTTCTAGTTCAACCAGGTAGGTAGGTTATGTTCAGAGCTAGTCTTAAACACCTGTGGAGAAGGAGATTCCACAACAAACCTGCTGGCTCCTGCCAAGCCCATTGTAGGGAAGTTCTTCCTTGAATCTAACCTAAATATCTCTTGCTGCAGCATTAAGGTAGTTTTCCTGTGGATCAATATTCATCAGCTAGGAAGACAAGACTGGCAACACAGGGAGAGACAGAATGATTCTGAGGTCTCTCCCTCCCTCTCCCCCCAGGGATCCTCACTTTCTTTACCTGAGAAGGTGATGTTGAATCCTTCATAAGACATGGAGAAATCAGAAATGAAGCGGACCTGGGCGGTGAAGTTGCCGTAGAGTCCAGCACTGATGGGAGCTGGCAGCCGCGAGCCCGTCAGCTGCTTCAGGGGCTGGGTGAAGCTGCCGTTTTCGGTGATGAGGAGGTAGTCATGGCCACTCTCCAGGTGGAAGGTGTGGAAAGTAAAGAACACACCTGCCAAGAGACCAGAAGGGTCAGGCCGGTGACGGTGAGAAGGCTGGAACTTCGCAGCTGCAAGACAGGATCTGCATAAACACTTCCAATTTGCAAATGTCTACTGGTGTGCATAACTGAAAGCATGCGATGATAAACACATAGAGGCAAACCTAAAATGAACAGATCTGAATACCCTAATCGCCCACAGATCCAGTCAGGGAAAAGGACACCACTTGACAGTTGCCAAAATTTGAAAGGGAGATTACAGCTAGGTCCATGAGAATGCTTCACAGCCATTCGTTACTTCATTCCACAAATATGAGCATATTTCTCGAGTGCTTACTATGTGCCCTGGGCTAGGTGCAAGGGAATATACAAGACATCAAACAAATAGCTACAACACAGAGTGATGAATGCTATAACAAACGTAGATCAGAGTGCAGTGGAAGGCAGCTAGAAAGCAGCTCACTGCAAGAAGAGGGACGTGTGTAGAATCACTTCATTAAAGAGTGAACATTTGGTTTGGGTCGTAAAACGAAATGTAGCAATTAGCCAGGTAAGAGGGGAAGGAAGTTCCGGGCAGGGGACCGGCAAGTGTAAAGGAAAAGAGGTGCTGTCAGTTCCAGGACTCCGGGAGTGCAGTGAGGCTGGGACACACAGCCAGGAAACACCTGGAATTGAGACTGGAAAGGTGGGCTGCGCCAGACCAGATATTTTCCTGGAGGCGATGAGAAGCCATCCTGTCAGGAATGGATCAGATTTCAGTTTTAAAAAATGTTGCTGACCGTGAAAAGGACCAGGTGGAGGGAGAGGAGGCAAAAACATCAATGGGAAAGACGGCTGCTACACTGAGAGTGAGAGTCCACGGGTGATGGACAGCAGACACAGCTGGAAGTTAGACCTCAGGGAGGGAGAGTGGGCAGGAACCGGTAGGCACCCAGGAGAGGGAGAAAGGAGAGGATGGCTGGGGGGGCCTTGACCTGCAGGGTGGTGATGCTTTATGTTGCCTGGGGCAGGACATATAGGAGGAAGAAGAGCAGGCCGTAGAGGGGTAGAACCTGTGGCTTTGGACGCCCTGAATTTTTAGCATCCAACAGAGCTATCTGGTGGGCAACTGGAAGTAGAGACTTGGAGTTCCAGATTCAGGCTGGGCTTTGGAGATAGATCTGTGAGTTGCCAGCGTGTAGGTGAGATTTGAAGCACAAGCATGGAGAAGAGGGCCCAAGGAGAGGGCAGGGTGAAGGTCTAGGAGAACCGTGACGGAAGCCTGGGAGAGCAATAGTAAGCGGGAGACAGGGAGATTGGCCAGGAACAACAGAGAGGTAGAAAGAGGGAGGAGGGGGCTCCACTAAGGAGGAAGGGGTCAGGAGCGCCAAATAAAAACAGCATTCATTAACATTTGAGCACTCAATAATCGTGTGCTGCTGTCCTAAATGTTTTAGCTGCTCCAGGAGCCGGCCCCTAGCAACTGGAAGGTAAGATAGGAAAACTCATTTAATGCCAGCAACAGCCCTGTGATATGGGTATGATTATGATCATCTCCATTTTACGCTCGAGGAAACTGAGGCACAAAGAGATGAAGTCACTCGCCCAAGGCCACCCAACTAAGAGGTGCCAAATTGAGGCAACGTGTCTGCAGATGCTACATGACAGTGCCTCCCAACGCTACAGAA
Source organism: Cabassous unicinctus (assembly GCA_029593785.1). NCBI lineage: Eukaryota > Metazoa > Chordata > Mammalia > Cingulata > Chlamyphoridae > Cabassous > Cabassous unicinctus. The sequence continues at coordinate 733 of JAQZBX010064870.1, read as the reverse complement.
AGAGAGCAGGTAGTCAGGGTGACCAGGAGGTAAGAAAGGTTAGGCGGAGGCAGAATCTTAACACCCAAAGCAACTGTTGAGCTTGTCCAGATTGCACTTGCATTTGGGTGGGCATGTGTGTAAATGCATGCCCACCAGCGAGTACGCCTATGGGGATATGCGTCATGGATAGTGCAGAGGCAGGTGTGTGGATAGACTAGGAGTGCTGGACACACTTGTGGTCCCCAGAAAGGGAGTTGGTTAGAAATGCAGAATCTCCTCCTCCACTGCAGATCTACGGTATCAAAATCTTAAAAATCTCCTAGTAATGTGTAGGCACATTGAGTTCAAGAAATCCTTTCTAGATAATTACCGATATGGATTTTGATAAACGATGGTTGGACTGAAGCCCTTAGTGCAAAAGCATTTGGAAGGTTGGATCCGAGCCCTTAATGCAAAGCATTTGAGCTGTTTTCATATTCTAGCCTCCCTGTAGATATGAGCTGGTGCTCCCGGAGCATTTGGGCTTCCAGGGGGTGGGTGTGGGGATGGGAGACCATGGATGTAGTTTGTAAATGCCCTGTGTCCAGACAACTAAGATGTATCCGTTTATTTATTTGCTCAAAAGAAGAAAACCCAGGTCCTAAGTACCCGTCCCATGCCAGGCCTCGTGCTAAGCACTGAGGAAGATCGCCCAGTTTAGGAGGAGACAGATGCATCTGCAGTGAGAATCCAGAGTGGGAGCACAGAGGAA